>OY992878.1:164742716-164775216 GCA_963921405.1 Cepaea hortensis
CATCGTCAACATTATCAACATCTTCATCAACATCATCAACAACAACAACATCAACAACAATATCACAATCAACATTATTAACAACATCATCAACATTATCATTAACAACATCATCGTCAACAGCAACAACATCATCAACATTATCAACAACAACATCACAATCATCAAAACCATTGTCATCAACATCATCATCAACAACAACAACATCAACATGATCAACAACATTATAAACAACATCAGCATCATCAACAACAGCATCGTCATCAATACCATCATCACTATGATGAGCATCAGAACCACAACAACAACAACAACAACAACAACAACAACAACAACAACAACAACAACAATAGCCTAATTAACACTATCATCACCAGCTTCCGTTCCAAGGCACACGTTTCGTTATTCTGTTGTCGAATACACATTGCATAACACCATAATGTGGCAGGCTCTGTGCAGAACGTTGCACTCTACACCAACTGCCTCTCGATCTCTGGCCACTTCTCCTGCCTTATGTACCACATTGCAAAAGCTGTCTGCAGTCTCCTGTGTCTATCTTTGGTCTGGTCGACCCATTGTGGCGTGGCTTGGAATAAACATTGGTTGTCTGGTTGGTTGGTTGGTTGATTGGTTGGTTGGTTGGTTGGTTGATTGGTTGGTTGGTTGATTGGCCGGTTTGTTGGTTGGTTGATTGGTTAGTTTGTTGGTTGATTGGTGGATTGGTTGGTTGGTTTATTGGTTCATTGGTTGGTTGATTGGTTGATTGATTGGTTGATTGATTGGTTCATTGGTTGGTTGGTTAATTCGTTGATTGATTGATTGGTTCGTTGATTGAACTGTTGATAGGGTGGTCAGTTGGTTGGTTGATTGATTGCTTTTTTTGGGTTGGTTTGTTGGTTGGTGGTTGGTTGGTTGATTGGTTGGTTGGTTGCTTGCTTGCTTGCTTGATTGGTTGGCTGACTGGTTGACTGGTTGGTTGGTTGGTTGGTTGATTGGTTGGCTGACTGGTTGACTGGTTGATTGGTTGGCTGACTGATAGGATGGCTGTTTGGTTGGTTGGTTGATCCAGTTCTACCACAAATTACAGTTCTCCAACGTGTGCCTGCTAACAGAGTAGTATGCCATTCGAAGTCTATGATGAGAATAAACTGAGCTCTGGTGGTATGCTCCTTTGTATTTTTCTTCATATGTAATCTTCCTATGATGGTTTCATCTCTGTCAAAGACGATTCATCGTGTGGAAGGTCGTTTACGGAACGTCGCTCTCATCACAACGCGTCCGAAAGCCTCTCGACCTCTGGCCAGTTCTACTGCCTCGTGCACTCTCATGCCAATGGTGTTTGCAATGTCTTGTGCCACCTTCATGCTGGTCGAATCCTGGAACCATGCCTTACATCAATCACTGTTCTTTCTCAGCCGTAGAGTATACACACAGTTACTATTTGCAGTTATGCTTGAATTCTTTGACAATATGGATAACTCTCATAAATATTCATCTCAGATGAATCCAGCAATGATGAGGTTGATAATCCCCGCTTTCTTATAAGGCATTTCCTGCAGGATCGCCTAACATCCCTGAACAGGAACCAAACCAATGGGGCAACAGCTCCGGCGTTGTCACGCAATACAGTGCTAACAGTCAGAAAAGGCTGGACATCACTGCATTCGTCTGGCCATATGGGGTCAAAAGTCACAATTGCGTTTGGTGTATAGAATATCAAAAGCAGCAAAGCAAACGTTACGTGATCCGAAGGCGGAAGGTAAGGGCAATCACCAGTATCCGTAGGATCAGAAACTTCCTCGTTTAAGACAACAAATTGCTGAATCTTACTGCTGCAGCGCAAGATCAAAGCTAGAGAGCAACATAGGATAGTGAGGATCTGCGGCGTGAAGACAGTCATTGACAACAGAATCTGGTGGATTTCCGAGCTCGGGAGAACAACCTCGTCGGGTTCACTTGAGTAATTCAGGAAACAAACTGTGAACACGGCCGTTGCCATCGAAGACCAGATGAGCATCAGGAGAAGTAGCATGGCTTTAGCACGGTAGTATCTTGTGTACCTTACAGATTTGATACACAAGAGGAAGTCCAAGTTGACCAACAGAGATCCCCAGCTGGCCAGACCCATGGCAGTGTATCTATTGAAGATTATGCATATTTTCCACAGAATGTGTGTTATTCCCGCGTTCAACAACCATTTGGAAGACATGGCAGTGTTTATAAGTGTAGACTGGCAGATGTAAACAATAGAAATGGCAAACACGATCCAATATTTCGGGGATTTCCGCACTTTTGTCAGTCTGAACCCAGTGACTAGAACGGAGACATTAACCGCCAGGGAAATGACGGAGAGACAGATGTAGACAGCTGAGATGACTTCCGTGACATCCTCGAACTGATAGTAGTCGTCGCACGAGACATTCATGGTTCCCTTGGTTTCCTGTCATTCTATCAGAATATACAACAGTTATAGGCCAAGTGAGTCTGCAAGTGCAACAAGTACAACAAAACAGTGGGTGTAAAAGCACACGCGCGCGCGCAATAAACACACACACATACTACTACAAGATGTTCTTAAAGATCAGGTCATTAAATGTGTAAGCACTAAAAGATACCCTTTTTATGACCGTTGACACGACTTGAGACATATCGCGTACGTGGTGCTACTCCAATATTTTAATATACCACTCAGCGCTTACAGGGAGAAGCAATATTGCGCCGGCCGTATTAACTTCCCAGCATGTCCTGGTGCATATTTCATACTGGCTGGACTTGGGAGCCCAGAGAAATACCTTAAACATCCACTTGGTGGAGTTTCCAACTTATGCTCACAGGTCGGCCGGCAAGCGTGCTAGTTACTGCTCCACAGCGGCTTGCACAGGACATTGACTCCTTAGCACCTAAACCGTGCCAGGGTATCTCTTCGACACAACAAGATGTCAGCGAGGCTTGGTACTGCAAGCACAAGGTGTATCTGTCTTACCTCATCAGTGAGGCTCGGTACTATAAACACATGGTGTTTCTGTCACACCCCAACTGTGAGGCTCGGTACTATAAACACATGGTGTTTCTGTCACACCCCAACTGTGAGGCTCGGTACTATAAACACATGGTGTTTCTGTCACACCCCAACTGTGAGGCTCGGTACTATAAACACATGGTGTTTCTGTCACACAACAGCGAGGCTCGGTACTATAAACACATGGTGTTTCTGTCACACCCCAACTGTGAGGCTCGGTACTGCAAGCACAAGGTGTTTCTGTCACACAACAGCGAGGCTCGGTACTATAAACACATGGTGTTTCTGTCACATCCCAACTGTGAGGCTCGGTACTGCAAGCACAAGTTGTTTCTGTCACACAACAGCGAGGCTCGGTACTGCAAGCACAATGTGTTTCTGTCACACCCCAACTGTGAGGCTCGGTACCGCAAGCACAAGGTGTTTCTGTCTGACCCCAACAGTGAGGCTCGGTACTGCAGGCACATGGTGTTCCTCTCTGACCCCAATAGTGAGGCGTGGTACTGCACGCACGCGGTATTTCTGTCTCACCCTGACAGTGAGGCTTGGTACTGAAAGTACGTGGTGTTTATGTCTCACCCCAACGGTGTGGCTTGATGCTGCCAGCACGTGATGTTTCTGTCTCAATCCAACAGTGAGGCGTAGTACTGAAACGTGGTATTTCTGTCTCACTCCAGTGAGGCGTGATACTGCAAGCAAGTGGTGTTTCTGTCTCAATCTAACATCTCACTTAAACACCATGAGAAGATTCCTTTGCAGGATTCAAATTGTCTTACAAGGCAAATTAGCAAAACACCACCCAGACCTTATCAACTATGATGCTTATCATTAACTTTCAAGACAATATCCGGTCATCAATGTTTTAATCTGAACAAAGACAACATATTTAAGTATCACCATCATCATCATCATCATCTGCCACTGCCATCAAGCGTCGTGGGTAGGAATAATTAACGCTCCAGATACCTATAGGTGACAGTGGATAGTGTCATTTTATATGATGTTCTTCTCGGGCGTCTTCTTGCTCTCGTATCAAATCTTCATTGATGTAGCGCCAGTGCTGGTAGTTGATGGTGTTGACTTTAACAGGATGACAGAACCATTTGATCTTCTGTCTTTTAATACGGGTAGCACAATGTATTTATCTGTCTAATGACATCATTTCTTACTCGGCCTCGGATAGTTAAGTTAGCAGCTCTCCTCAGACATCTCATCTCGCATGTGTTGATTTTGCGTAAGTGTGATTTGGATACTATTGTCAGGTCTTAGTCAGATATGACTGAGCTACGGCATGGCAGCAGACGGTATTACTTACTTTCTGTTAGCGTCGAATGTTGGGCGGCGCTCACCAAACCCGCCACTCCACACTGTGCCAACGGCTTCGGACGGAGGAGCGCTGTTTGGATTGTACACGCCTTATAGTACGATTAAATGCAACCCACAGACTAAATGTCATGGCAGACCAGAACCCAATCCTTGGTCGACGACTGGTCTCGGGTAGAAGCTCCGACAGGCGAGCAATAAGAGCATTGCTTTGCTGATCCGGCAGCTTCCGCAACTTGTCTTGAACCGGATGTAATCGTGTTACCTTTCCTCTGGAGTAAACTAGGCAGGCAGAGTGATGGATCTTTCTGCATGAGCAACACATGGTCTCTACAATTCAGCCAAGGCTTTATGCCATGGAGAGGTATAACTCCATCCCTGGTCCCCGATATGGGTTGTAGTTATTATGCCTTTTTCAAAGAAAATGTAACAAACTAATGTCTATGAAGACGGCAATATGCCAGCGATTTGGATCAATATATTTGAATAAAGGGACTTCCCATGGACAATTTGAAAAACATAAATTGACATTGGTAGCCTAGGGTTGGTGTGAATATGCTATTTATTATCTGTCGTTTTTCAGACATAGGTAATATATTTGTCTGTTTCGGTGTGGGTACAGACTAAAGTATCATCTATGAAATAAATTCAAGATAAGTTCATCGTATCAGGGTATGTGACCCCATAATGAACTGTCACCTTCAAAAACCCTGCCACCTTACAACACTAGAGATAAACAAATATGTCATCAGCTAACTTAATTCCAGCAAACATGTACATTAATATCACGAACTTCAAATCATCTACTACTGTTATTAGACTTTAAAAACACCGAACTAGTTCTGAGAACGAATGGGGAAGGAGACGAAAATAAGGATAATTGTTACCAAATTAGAAAGGTGCGGTATATGCCATCGAAATTCGGCCATGTTCCAGCTATTTCTACAATTATTAAATAGGTCACATGCTGTTTAGCCAATCTGTATAATAACTAGCGTATAGATGTTATCTGTTATCATTTCTGATAGCGGTTGTTTATGTATGCACTACATTTTTCGTGGGGAAATGTGTTACTGTTGTTGATATTAAAAGTATATATTATGCAACCAACACTCGGCCATTGTTGTTATACCTGGTGATGGAATAGTATGAGAAATAACTTCGCAAGTATTTATTGGTATTTATGGTGTTGAACCAAGGGATTAACGACAGTGTTCGTAATCCCGTATATCCGCGTGGGTAAAACAGTAGCTGCGAGAATCGGCAGCGGTTCGTGCCGCGCTGGTAACTTACCGGGGTATGTGAGCCGGTCTTTCAGAAAGCAATAGCAATCTACTGAACGTAAAACTTGCCTAGTATATCAACAGCTGCTGAAAAATGCTGGTGTTGAATGCAACGCCCTGTATGGGATATGCAACATAAAAAATTGTGTTGAAAACAAACACATGAAGATTAAGGAACACACTAAACAATAAAAATATTGAAAGCAACAAGCATAATGGCTCGGGATGAAGTTTAGGGTAAAGTCCTATAACATTCTGCCCCAATCAACGCAAAGTGTGATCAGTTCTTGTCCATGTGTACCGCGCAACGCATGACGCGATCAGTTCTTGTCCATGTGTACCGCCCAACGCATGACGCGATCAGTTCTTGTCCATGTGTACCGCCCAACGTATGACGCGATCAGTTCTTGTCCATGTGTACCGCCCAACGCATGACGCGATCAGTTCTTGTCCGTGCAAACCAATTAACGCATGGTGTGATCAAGAATATAAATATATTGAAACTAATGTGTGTGTGCACACACGCGCACGCACACACACACACACACACACACACACACACACACACACACAGGTCCCACGATCGTATCTTAAACTTGTGATATAGACTAGACTACGATGTCCTGCCATCAACTGCCAACTTGGTCAAGTGGGGAAAGCCACCGACCCGCCCTGTCCCCTCTGTAAAAAGAAAGTCGCCCTGATCCAAAGCCGATTTACTTGGCGCCACAACAAAGTCCTTACTGCCATAGTGGATGTAGCCAGAATGCAGGAGAACGAAATGGGGGATAGGTCGAGGCCGATGGATATTTGCTTCGTCCAAGCCGGGCAGCAACGCAAGGACAACGAAGGCAGCGCTGCTGACTCTGACGATCAGAAACCCCCTGCCGTGTTTGCTCCGCGGCGGAGTTTTTATCACTACATACAAAAACTCCACCGCGGAGCGAGTACGACAGGCGGCTTCCGATCATCATACGAGGTCCCCTTCGACGAATGTTTCGGCCTCTGTACCTCCTTAAGACCTGCTGTGCGCTTCCCACAATCTTAAACTGACGAGTGAGGCGTGAAAGTTATCTTCTTTTTCTGCTGCGTTCATCCGGAGTGTTTTTTCAGATGTAATTGTGGTTAGGCACCCTTGGGCCGAAACCTTTAGGCCAACACATCCGACTTTAGCGTACATTTTTGACATGTTAGCATTCCTGGGGGACTCTCACTTTTGTGGCGCCGTCCACATCCCAGCTGGTCAAGTTGAAACGGTCGAAGACTTCACGATCAGCCCTCAAGGGAAGGCGAGGACAGTCCATGGCATTTTCCCGCCATTCCATAGTTGCAGAGCGGACACATAGCGCTCTGGTGCTGGGCTCACAGAAGGAATCGCTACGTCCTGCTCATGGCTGCTTTAATAACTCACTTTAATGTATTGAGCCTTTCGTTCGCTACGTGCCGCTCCCCGCACAAACCAGGGACGGTCGGATTGCAGACGGTATGCATTCTGCGAGCTTTCGTTTCGGACATGTGTTTAATCGCTGTGCCTGGAAAACAAAATAGTTAGAGCTGTTCCGGGCACGACGGACATTCGGAAAACTAGCTAGTCAGAGCTGTTCCGGACACGACGGACATTCGGAAGACTAGATAGTCAGAGCTGTTCCAAGCACGGCGGGCAATCGGAAAACTAGCTAGTCAGAGCTGTTCCGTTACATTTAGAAGACTAGTTAGTCAGAGCTGTTCCGGACATGATCGACATTTCACTCGGACGTAATTGCGTAGTGCCAGTTTTTATTTGCCACCCTTAGGCCGGCACATCCGACTTCGGCGGGCATTTTTTTTACTGAGATTAGCCTTCATCGGGTTTCGAGGGACGTTAGACTCTTACTGTTGTGATGTCGCCCACATCTCAGCTGGTGAAGGGGGGGGGGGGGGGGGCAAGGAAATGAGAAACTCTTCAGCTGGTCGAAGGAGAGCGACGTTCAGAAAAGGAGCACTATATTATTATAAGTTGAATCCAGAACAGACATCACAGCACTCAGGACATTCCCATACCTGCTCTGTTCTCATCTGCAACAGCCATCGAAGAGGCCAAATACTAATGGTACCAGTAGCAGTTTGATTATGTGTCCGTCTGGCCTTTCCTCGGAGTCCTGAGTGTCTGTCAGATCGTCTGGTGACTGCATGTAGCACCATTCTCTCCAGGACGTGATAATCTGTCTGGTCTTCTGCACTATACACATGGTCCCAAAGTGCCCTGACCACACCTGCCTTACCATGCACCAATACCCCACCCAGCGGTGTAGCACCAGACTTACCATGCACCAATACCCCACAAATCGGTGTAGCCCCAGCCATACCATGCACCAATACCCAACCCAGCGGTGTAGCCCCAGCCATACCATGCACCAATAACCCACCCAGCGGTGTAGCCCCAGCCTTACCATGCACCAATAACCCACCCAGCGGTGTAGCCCCAGCCATACCATGCACCAATACCCCACCCAGCGGTGTAGCCCCAGCCATACCATCATGCACCAATACCCCACCCAGCGGTGTAGCCCCAGCCATACCATGCACCAATACCCCACCCAGCGGTGTAGCCCCAGCCATACCATCATGCACCAATACCCCACCCAGCGGTGTAGCCCCAGCCTTACCATGCACCAATACCCCACCCAACAACAACAGTATAGGGAGTGCTAGCATCAAGGAGGAATGGTTACACAGCTATCTGATTCCCTTGCCGAAGCCTGACAAAGACCACAAAAATGCAGAATACAATAGGCAAGCTGCTGGAGAAGGTAATTGCCAGGAAAATATCAAGCCAACTAGAGAGGCAAGGTGTTTTCCCACCCACCCTGGGTGGGTACCGTCCAAAAAGAGAAACCTGGACCAATGCAGCAGTCTTTGCCCAGGATGTCTATGAAGGTTTCCACTCAGGCACTGAAACCGTTGCTGCAGCGATTGATCTTGAGGACGCATACAACAGAGTACCACTGGATTTTTTAATGTTTCAGCTTCTCGAACTAAACGTAAGTCCATTCCTTCTTAGTTGGATCGCTGCAGCTCTCTTCCAACGGAAAGTAGTTTTTAGATGTGGCAGTTGGACTTCGGAACCAACAACAATATATCCTGGCCTACCACAGGGATCACCATTATCTCCGGTACTGTTCAACGCCTACACAGTGAGAATCACCAGTGAGCAGATCACTGGACCTGGCAGGACATTGTCATATGCCGATGATGTTTTAGTGTATCGTCAGGGGAAGGATAGAGAGGAGGTTGCTGTGGAACTACAAACCGAACTCAATCGCATAAGTACTTGGTGTGATGAAGCTGGGGCAATGGTCAACCCAACAAAGGCAACAGTGACTTGGTTCTCGTTGAATAATCATATTGTCAACACTCCAACACCAACTGCAATGCTGTGTTCAGAGACGGTGGAAAGAACGCAGGCAATGAATTACCTGGGGATACGGTTTGATCGAAGCCTTGCTTATAATGTGCACATAGACCAGGTGATAACAAAGGACAAGCGGGGTTTGGCAGCGATGCGGGTGATGGCGGCAGCAAACTGTGAGCAGCGCCATCTATGTCTTCTGTACGAGGGGTTGGTCATGTCTGTTTTGGAGTATGCAATGGCAATCCTGACTCTCAGCCATAAGCAGATAGAACGGATGGAAAGGATACAGAATGAAGCTATGCGCATTATTCTTGGATGTACAAGAGATACAGCATGCAGGGCGATGCGCTACCTTCTTGGGTTTCCAACCATTGAAGAGAGAATACAAGGTTGCAGGGCACGCGCCTACCTCAGAATTAACGGAAACACACAACATCCACTGCATAGTGAAATTAGGAAGGTGAAGGGCAGCAGGTTAAAAAGAGGACGGTCGTGGATGGGTCAAGCCGAAGACATTCTTCAACAGGTGTGTTCACTTGAGGACTTAGAACCTGGCGAGGAGTGGGTGCAAGTGCCAACAGACTTCTGCACATCCTTTTCAGTTTGCATCCAACTAGATAGAAAATGCAGACAAGAAAATCCGGCTGCTGTTGAGGCTGAAGTACAAGCGTTGATTTTCGAGAATTCGCTAGACGGTGACGCGGTCATCTACACAGATGGGTCGGTCGTCCGACATGTGAGAAGCTCATGGGCCTTTACAGCTCGGGCCGGAGGGAGAATTGTGAAGGAGGACTCTGGTGCTTTCACTGAAACCACTAGTAGCCTGACTATGGAAGTCATGGCAGTAAGTAAAGCAATAACATGGCTCGAGACACAGACATTCACTAGGGCTTGTTTCCTTAGCGACTCAATGAACATGATCAAGAGGATAGAGGAGGGGTCGATCCGAAGAGAATGGTTGCTGCCTCTGGAGCGGTCTCGACTGGCAAAGATTAGTTTCATCTTCGTGCCAGGGCATGCGGGAGTACAAGGAAATGAGCGGGCTGACAAGCTCGCAGGTGAGGCTACTGTGGAGGGCGGACGCGCCATGGACCAGGCCGACTTTCTGAATGCTCTACGAGAAGTAAGACTTTTGCGAGAACCAAGTGATGACTGTGAATCTACAACAATGGCCAGACTGCGAGAGCAGCAAATTAAAAGAGGTGTGGCCAAACAAGAACACTACGCAGGAAGCCAAAGAAGATTGATAAACCAACACAGAACTGGCGTCGTTAGCCGCTACACGCTGCGGGATTTGCTGAGGAGGGGATCCGAGCACTTATGGACTGAATGGTTCGATGTGCAATGAGGATGATCTGTCGACTAACTAAGTAATTAACTAATACCCCACCCAGCGGTGTAGCCCCAGCCATACGATGCACCAATACCCCACCCAGCGGTGTAGCCTTACCATGCACCAATACCCCACCCAGTGGTGTATCCCCCATCCAATATGTTCGTCTGCTCATTTCCCACCACTCCAGCATGTTCCAGGGGAAATAATCCAACAAATGCTCTTTAATTTTGGTTGTTGAATTGAAGCCTGTCACTCTGCCGGAAGCATGCCAGTCCTCAACTTTCTCACCATACTTTGTGAGTCCGCTACCATGACAATATTTAATTCAGTCGAACTCTTTCCAAGTTTGCAGCTGCTGACACTGCAATTGTATTTTCATTGGTGTCGTTTTCATGGTTGTCGTTTTCTGTCTGTTGTGATTTGTGAAGAACTAGTTGTACGCTGTTAACATTGTAACCACGTGGTTTATGTGGCAGGTTTTGTGTGTTACGGTATCAGGGATTTCAAAATGCTGAAGAGAAAGCGTTCATCCCAGGATGCTTTGATACTTCTTATGCTTACAATAAATATCGCGGGTTCTCAGTTACAACATCTGGCAACCCTAATCAGAGGGCACATAAGTGGTCGTTAGGCAACGGACGCACCACCAAGAAGGCATCCTTTATAAGGTGCCACGGAGATCAGCATGGCTGAATGGATAAGGGCGCTCATACTTTAACTTCCGGTGTACTGATACCGAGGTAGCGGATTTAATCGCTGCCCGTTCTTGACTTGGGGACGTGAATAAGTACCTCTGAAGTCGGAGTGGTTCTCGCCTGATGGCGAGGGACACTGGTAATAAGGAAAGCTAATCCACACGCAACATTCAGTCACGTGCACTAGAAGTAGCAACATGTGGGCACTCTTCCCAATAACGGTCCCAAACTATTCGGTGCAAAAAGTATCCCGTGAAAGTTATGATAAGCATCATTTTCATGGTGATATTTTGTCCCTATTGTCCTGTGCCAGGATTTGATAAATGGTTTGTTGTTTAAAAGGTGTTAGCGACTAGCGACAATGATTCTTGGGGTTCTCTATATAAACAGATCACCATCATGTGCCTTACTGATAAGCGTGGACAGTTATGTTTCGCCATCTCACACGATCACCAGAGTTGTGGATCAGCTCTGTGTTCTTGTCTCGACTATACCACAGGGCCAAGCCATCCAGGTATTTACTTCCCTGCCTTCCTCTTGTTATTTCCCCCTCAATCTCGACAGTTGCCACCAAGTTCTCCAATTGATTTCTTCTCATAACGTGACCAAAAAAGTGTGACTGTCTACGTCTAATATATCCAATCAGTTTGCGGTTTTCATTTTCCTCTTGTAGGACTTGGTCATTGGTTTTTCTGTCTGTCCATGGTATTCTTTGCATTTTCTTCAGAAACCACATTTGCACAGCCATTAGATGTTTTTTTTTTTTTTTTTTTTTTTCAGAGTGTCTGCTCGTTGTCCACGCTTCACATCTATACAAAATCACAATTCTTGTCGCATTTTAACACTGCAGTTGATAACTTTTTATTGGTCTGCATGTTTTACATCTTGCCGCCTCCCTGGCCGAGGAGTTAGCAGCTTTCTCCGTTAATCCCGAATACTCTCGTGAGCGCACGAGAATTAGAAGTGGTTCGAGTCGCGCCAGTGACTTATGAGAGTATGGAGCCGGTCGCTCAGAAAGTCATGGCGTGCTCATGAGCGTAATCTAGCCTAGGAATCAACATACAGCTGAAAGATGCTGGTGTTGACCGCAATATCCTGAAACAGGATGGAAACGCGGGAAAAAAATGTTTTACATCTAGCAAAAGGCTACCTTCGCCATTGTGATCTTGTTCTAATCTCTTCAAGGCACCGCCCATCAGTTGTTATGACTGCTCCAAGATAGTTGTACCAACTTACTTGTTTAAGAATATTTCAATTTAACTGTATATTACATTGTGGTATTTCTTCCTTCCTAGTGACGACCATAATCTGTGTCTTCTTACAATTTAATTCTAACCCTAGTTGTTAACTGTGTACAGTAACCGCATCTACTAAATGTTACAGATCCTGCACCAGATACTCACCACCAAAACTGGAGAAGCGCCACCTACATATGTTTATATTCCTTTCTAGAAATTAGTACTCCCTTGGTTTACAACAGAGGATATTGTGTTGTGTGCTCAGCTCTAACAGCCCGTATAAGTGACTACCCTTATTGAACGATACTGTTTGTTATTGTTTTCAGTTAAATCGATAAGCGATAACAACTGTTGCAATGACTAGCAAATATGTGACCAAGTCACTCTCCTGTCACTTGATGAGCAACAGATAACCAGTTACCGTATTACATTTCTGACATCACGTGTCTAAACTCGGGGTCAACCCCAGGCCACTTCAGTTCCTTCAAGGATGGTGACCTAAGTATTGTTTTAACGTCACATTATGTTTCTGTTGCTAATATTTTATTTAACACGCGTTGACTTAACTACAAAGAGGTGTATATGTGTTTATTGGTTTCGTAACAATATTCTGTTAAGGAGGAGTGGCTCAGATCAAGCAGTGTGTGTGTGTGTGTGTGTGTGTGTGTGTGTGTGTGTGTGTGTGTGTGTGTGTGTGTGTGTGTGTGTGTGTGTGTGTGTGTGTGTGTGTGTGTGTGTGTGTGTGTGCGTGCGTGTGTGTATGTGTGCTGACGTCTATTAAGTCTAGATCTGTGGGTGTACACATTCCAGGAAAGCGGATCTGTGGCTCTAACTGTGGTTGGGGGGCCCCTGCGAATACCCCATGTCCAGGGTTTGGGGTATAGGTGTAGGGTGTTGAACACGGGGACAGCACAGATTCACTGTCTCTAGGATACGGCCTGCAGAACGACATGAAGTGAATGATGTGGAGGATTCTAAAAACATGCCACGTAAAATAGAAACTTATGCCTCCCGTACGGAGTGGCTTGCGTGGCTTGAAAAGGCAAAGTTTCAAGAGCATACCATATTGTGTAACTTCTACCCAGGGCATGTGGGTGTGCGGGGAAATGAACAGACTGGTGAACTGGTTAGTGCAGCTCATGTGAGCGTTGAGCTAAATTATGACAAGGGAAATGTGGTGAAGCATCTCTGGGATCGAGCAGAAAGTGTAGCAAAACACACAAAGGACCCACATCTGGGAAGGCTGATTCAGCGAAATATGAGCGGGGGGTGTGGACGACACTCAGATGTGGTCGGAGGTTCAGTCAGGCTTCCACTGGTATCACTAGCATGGGGACTCTTCGCTGACTACTGAAAAAGGTGACGGATCCTGTATGTGAATGTCCGGAGTGCCATGATGTTGATTCTTGATTTCAGATCTCATAGAGTGTTATGTGCGATTCATCTGTCGCAATTTTTCCATTCACAAAAACCTATCATGATGCGGTGTCACAATGCGTGTGTTATAAGTTAATATGGGGTATGAACAAAGCAAAATAATAAGGTAATCCATAATAATAACATTAGCAGAAGATAACGAGTTGTAGCCGATTTTCATATTGTTTGTTATCTGTGCTAGCTACAACCGAGGAGAGTTCGATTGCAACAGATAGACGATTTACCTAGCCAGGCTTGGGACACGTTATGCTACCCGCCCAAATGTTGATGTAAACTTATCTCCAATTGGTTTCACTATCGCAGTGATTCTCAAACTATACCCAGAGGCACACTGCTGCTGAGTATTTTCGTGGCGGGGTGGTTATGTCGTCTCCATCGTGCTCAGAAGGTTGTGGGTTCGTTTCCTGCCTATGTCTTTCGGTTCTTGAGTGCATTTATTTTACGTAATAACGTGGGGGTCATCGCTGGGGCTAAGGAGTTTGTGCTCTCTGCGGTGTTTTCTGGAGGCGGTTAGCTGCTGTGGAGAGAGAGAGAGAGAGAGAGAGAGAGAGAGAGAGAGAGAGAGAGAGGGTACTATATGGGGTAAATCTCAGTGCTGTGGGGAGAGAGACCGTGCGATGTAGGGTAAATCTCTGTGCTGTGAGGAGAGACTACTATGTTGGGTAAAATTCGGTGCTGTGGGGGGAGAGACCGTGCATTGTATGGCAAAATTCGGTGCTGTGGGTAGAGAGACCGTGCATTGTATGGCAAAATTCGGTGCAGTGGGGAGATAGACCGTGCATTGTATGGCAAAATTCGGTGCTGTGGGGAGAGAGACCGTGCATTGTATGGCAAAACTCGGTGCTGTGGGGAGAGAGACCGTGCTATATAGGGTAAAACTCTGTGCTGTGGGGAGTATACAGAAGTTTAGTGTAGAAATACTTAAGGTACTTATAGTGTAGAAATACTGGAAAGTAATGTGTCTTTTAGAAATACTGGAAGGTTACAGAAGTATAGTGTAGAAATACTGGAAGGTTACAGAAGTATAGTGTAGAAATACTGGAAGATTACAGAAGTATAGTGTAGAAATACTGGAAGGTTACAGAAGTATAATGTAGAAATACTGGAAAGTTACAGAAGTATAGTGTAGAAATACTGGAAGGTTACAGAAGTATAGTGTAGAAATAATGAAAGGTTACAGAAGTTTGTTGTACAAGTACTGGAAGGTTATAGAAGTGCGACTATATTGTACCTCAGAAGTCGGAGTGGGTTCGCCTGAGGGCAAGAGACACTGGTAATAGGGACAACTAATCCACACACACAAAGTCGGTCCAGCTTACTAGAAGTAGTAGCATGTGTATGCACTACGCTTGAGTTTCAAAGAGAGAGAACGGACAAAGAGTTTCTGGTTAGAAATACTGGAATAGATTACAGGCCGCGCAATCTACGTTATCTGGTTAGAAATACTGGAATAGATTACAGGCCGCGCAATCTACGTTATCTGGTTAGAAATACTGGAATAGATTACAGGCCGTGCAATCTGCGTTATCTGGTTAGAAATACTGGAATAGATTACAGGCCGTGCAATCTACGTTATCTGGTCCTGTAGTGACCTCACTGTAAGTGATGTGTGGTAAATGTAGGGCCTTTCATGAGGCGGTGTAACAAGAGGGACTGTTGGGTCATGGGACATATGTCCAGCTCTCTGTAACACGGTACAGTTGAGAGAGAGGCAGAGAGATATAGAGAGATGAGAGAGGGGGAGAGTAAGAGAGAGGGGGAGAGCGGGGCAAGAGCGGGTGAGAGGGAAGGAGAGAGAGGGGATGAGAGAGGGAAGGATAGAGAGGGAGGGTGAGAAGGGAAAGGAGAGAGGGAGATAGAGGAAAGAAGAGGGGAGAGAGGGAGGGAATGAGAGGGTTAGAGAAGGGAAGAGAGGGGAAGAGAGGGAGAAGAAGGAGGGGAAAGAGGGGAGAGAGTGTGTGGAAAGAGGGAGAGAAGAAAGGGGAGAGAGACAGGGTGGAGAGAGACGAAGAGAGAGAGAAGGAAAGGAGGAGAGAGAGGAGAGGAGAGGGAGGGGAGAGGGAGGAGAGAGAGGGAGAGTGGGAGAGAGGGCAGAGGGAGACAAGGAAAGAGAAACAAAGAGAGAGGGGGAGAGAGAAAGCGGTATTGGCGGAGGGGGGTGTGACACTATGTGAACAAGAAGATCATCATCATCATGAGCCCTACCAGCTGGCGTAGGCGTTCATGTCCCTCCGCAGATCTCGGCCCAAGGTGTCCTGGATTAACTCTGCTGATGATACTCCTCCAGACCAAGTCTATCCAGCACCATTTCTTTCCGTCTGCCTCTGCCTCCAATATCACCGATCTTTCCAGTTGTTACGATGTTTTCCGATAACTCACTCCTCATTATATCTCCAAAGAGTCATGTTTGTCTCTTTCGTGCCGTTGTAGATAATGGTCTACTTTCGTGCCGTTGTAGATAATGTTCTGCTTTCGTGCCGTTGTAGATAATGGTCTACTTTTGTGCCGTTGTAGATAATGTTCTACTTTCGTGCCGTTGTAGATAATGTTCTGCTATTGTGTTGTTGTAGATAATGTTCTGCTATTGTGTTGTTGTAGATAATGTTCTAGTTACATTAGCCTCTTGCAGGTAATCATTGTTAGTTATTCTGACAGTTCAAGATTCACAACAACAAGGGGGCTGTGTGGTCTCGAGGTATGGTGTCCGCCACGAGTGCTGGAGGTCCCGGGTTCATGCCCCGATTCTTCTTCTTCTTCTTTCGTTCGCTTGAAATATGTCTATATCTGCATTGTCGTCTCTTGCATGAATTGAACTGTTTTTTTCAGTTCACACAGTGGTCCATAGAGTTTATCTTCCACTGTCGTCTCTCTAGGCCAGAAGGTTTGCCTAGATATGTTATATTTTGGGCAGTCTTGGAGTATGTGCTCTGCTGTCTGCGACGCCAATCCACATGTGCACATGGCTGTTTCACCAATCTTGAATTTTGTATACATGTGGTTGCGTAATCTATTGTGTCCTGTTCTGAGGCGCAGAATAATGACTTGTTCTGGTCTGTCCATAATTTGGTAGTCATCTTGAGCAGGTTTTGGTGGCTTTCTGACTGATTTGATCATTCTTTTCTTTTGGTGGTATGTAACGGGCACATCAGGCTGTTCCTCTTTGGCTCCTTCCTTAGCCAATTGATCAGCTCTGTCGTTTCCGGGTACTCCACAGTGGGATGGTATCCACTGTATGGTGACTTTATGCTGACTGCTAAGTTCAGAAAGTAGTGTCCTTAGTACTGGCAATTTCCCAGAGAGGAGCGCCTCGAGTACTGATTTTGCATCTGTTAGTAGCACCACAGGTTGTGTACCATTGCTGTTATTTAGTAATTTCTCTGTTGCTATCTTGATTGCCTCAATTTCGGCATCATAGTTATGGCAGTACTTTCCTGTCGGTACTCTGGCTGTGTCCCTAGTATTATTTGGGTATTCTATGTACACTCCCGCTCCTCCATTTCGAACAGCATTTTGTGCTGACCCATCTGTGTAGACTCGGATCCAGAGGTCCTGTGGGTATTCTTCATCAAGGAAGCTGAGAGTGGCTTTTCTGCGCTGCACACTGTTCTGTTCTTCCTTGTCAAATATTCCTCTCACTTTTGTCTGGATTTGTAACGATAGTCTATGCTCATCTTTCCATGGAGTTCGCTCTGGAATAGTTGTTAGGGGGATACCAACTGTGGGCAGATCAGTGGTTTCTCTGCAGAGTCGTTTGGCCTGGTGGATAAAACTACTTCTTTTCAACCGCCCCATAGCTAGGTTTTCAAATCTGTTCTTCATAGGGTGGCCTGGCAAGCTGAGGAACTTTTCTGCTTGTATTAGCGTTTTCGTATCTCTGCGCTCACTCAGTGCCTGTGTCCTCCCCATCTTCTCCATTTCCACTATAGGGGTTGATCTCATCCCTCCTGTGGTGACTCTAAGTGCTTGATTTTGCACCTTGTCCAGCTCTTGTAGTGTGGTATTTGATGCTGAACACCACGCAGTTGACCCATATTCCAGGTGTGGTCGTATGCTCTGTTGGTAAACTTTGCTAAGTATTTTCGTACTGGCTCCCCATGTGGTTCCACTTAGCTTTCTCAGGATGGCTATTTTCCTTCTGGCTTTTGCTACTGCTTTGTTGATGTGCTTTCTCCATGTCAGCTTGCCATCAAATGTTACTCCAAGGTATGTTGGTTCTTTATCTTCTCTTAGGGGTGTTCCATTTATCTGGATGATCCCTGCCTTTTGTTTTGGAGAGAGGGTAAATAGGGTGGTGCTGCACTTGTCAGTGTTTATGCTGACACACCATCTATTTGCCCATGCAGCAAATGTATCTACAGCTCTTTGTAGCAATCTGGTGGCCACTGATGCATATTCATTTGTGCTCCATAGAACCAGGTCATCGGCGTACATTGCCGCTTTAATTCCATGCGGTAGGTGAGCAACAAGATCATTGATGAAGATTAGAAAAAGTGTGGGGGACAAGACTCCGCCCTGGGGGACACCGTGACGCAGTAGTACTTTCTTGCTCTTGAGTCCGTCTATCTGTACTCGGGCTCTTCTGTTGTGCAAGTATGCTTTCACCCATTTGTACATTCTTCCATTGACTTTGCAGTTTCTCAGTTTCTTCATCAGACCTTCTTTCCAGACTTTGTCAAAGGCTTTCTTCAGATCTATCCATGCCGCAAGCACCAGCTTCTTCTCTTGGAATGCATCCTCAATTTCTTGAGAGAGGTAGGTTGTCTGATCTTCCGTAGAGTAGCACTGCCTAAAGCCAGCCTGCTGTGGCACAAGGATGTTTTTACTTTCAATGTACCACTGCAGTCTGTGATTGATGATGCGCTCCAGTGTTTTGCAGAGACAGCTGGTGAGGCTAATTGGTCTGTAGCTAGAGGCAATGGAACCATCTTTCCCTGATTTTAGGAGGGGTATCATGATTGCTTCTCTCCAGGCTTGTGGAACACTGCCTAAGGTCCAGCTGTTATTGAAGATCTGCAACAGCTTTGTTTTGGCCTCTGTTCCTAGGTTCCTGATCATTTCATTGGAGATACCATCAGCTCCTGGTGACTTTCTCATTTTCAGTTTTCTTCTTCTTCTTCTTCGTTCATCCGGAGTTTTTTTTTCGGATGTGATTGCGTTGTGCCTGTTTACAGCAGAGCTGCGTTCTTGCGCCGTTAGGCCGACACATCCGACTTCTGCGGGCATTTGTTGACCGGGTTAACCTTCCCGGGGGTTTCTTAGGACGTTTGACTCTCACTGTTGTGGTGTTATCCCCCATCCCAGCTGGTCCATATAGAACAGCCAAAGATCCTGGTCAGCCCTCAAGGGAAGGCAGGGGCAGACCATGGGCATTCCCCGCCATCCAAGGAGGCGTCCATACTTGCAGAGCCGATACATAGCGCTCTGGTACTGGGCTCACCCAAGGAATCGTCACGTCCTGCACATGGCTGCTTAGCCTCACTTCCGTATATTGGGCCTTCCGTTCACCATAGGCTGTTCTTCCGGAAACCAGAAGTATGCAGTCTGCAGATGACATCCACACAGTGAGCTTTCGATTCGGACTTTCCATGTAATGGATTTGCTAGCCAAGCAATATTCCATTTCGTGCCACTAGGACACTTTTCCACCTTTTATGAAGCCCACACAGTGGGCTTTTGATTCAGACTTTCCACGTAATGGATTTGCTATCCAAGCAATATTCCATTTCGTGCCACTAGGACACTTTTCCACCTTTTATGAAGCCCACACAGTGGGCTTTTGATTCGGACTTTCCACGTAATGGATTTGCTATCCAAGCAATATTCCATTTCGTGCCACTAGGACACTTTTCCACCTTTTATGAAGCCCACACAATGGGCTTTTGATTTGGACTTTCCACGTAATGGATTTGCTATCCAAGCAATATTCCATTTCATGCCTCTGGGTCTTCATGCACCTTTAAATGTCAACCTGTATATAGTTAAAGTAATCTGCGGTCAACTTTAGCTTGTTGATATCTCCATAGAGCTTGTCCTCAAATGAAGCAGGTGTGGGCCAAAATATCTTTCTCTGTTCTGCATACGTTGGGCAATCCTGCAGCAAATGTTTTGCTGTCATTTTTCCAGTTCTACAATTACATTCATCGGTATCTCCTATCTTTAGTTTATTGAACAAGTGGTATTTCAGCCTGTTGTGTCCTGTGCGGAGTCTGAAGATTGCTACTTGTTCTCTTCTGTCGAGTTTGTAATATGCATCATCCTTCTGATGGCCTGGATGCTCTGATTCCCATTTGGTTCTATAAGTGCTTTTTATCAACCTCTTTGCCTCATTATAGGTTATGTCTATGTCAGGCTGTGGTAGTCGTCCGCCCTCTTTTGCCAGTCTGTCAGCCTCTTCGTTTCCAGGTATACTGCAATGTGATGGGATCCACTGTATTACAACTTTTTTGGATTTCTGGCATAGACCATGGAGTGCTGCTCTTAGGTCAGTTAGTTCTGTGCTGTTATTGCTCTTCAGTATTGAGACAGCTGACTTTGCATCTGTGAAGATAGCTATTTGCTTCTCTTTATTTTCCTCCATCAGGAGCATTTCTGCTGCAGTTTTCAGAGCCTCTACCTCCGCTTTGAAGTTACTTGAAAATTTTCCAGTTGCCATTGAATGTGTTTTTTTCGCTCCATTTTTTAAATTTAGGAGAATTCCTCCTCCTCCATTCTCTATTGAATTTTTGGCTGATCCATCTGTATATGCATGGGTCCAATTCCTGCTTGGGTAATGTTCTTTTATGTAGTTTAGGGTTATTTCTCTTCTTTCGGTTTCATGCTGAGTGTTCTTTTTCTCAATACCAGGAATGTTTTCTATCATTTCAGGCAGTTGCTGCTGTCTCCAAGCTGGGAACTTGTGTGCATTGTGTATGGGCTTGACTGTTGATATGTTAAGAATAGGATCTGACCTAATCCTTCGTTTTGCAGTTTCTACAAAGTTGCTACGCTTCAGTCTTCCCTTTCCAAAACCATTAAATCTGTTGTACATAGGGTGGTCTGTCAATCTTCTAAATTTTTCTGCTTGTTGCTGGGCTCTGCTATCTCTTCTATCCTGCATTGGTTGTAAACAAGTGATCTTTTCTAATTCATTAATAGGCGTTGTCTTCAGGCTTCCAGTTATGATTCGCATTCCTTGATTTTGGACTCTACTTATTTTGTTAAAGTTTGACTTAGCTGCTGTTGCCCAAGCTGCAATGCCATATTCCAGTACTGGCCTCACCCGCCCAGTATATAACTTCTTGAGAACTTTCTCATCTGCTCCCCATGTTGTACCAGCAAGCTTTTTCATGATTGCCATTCTTTGCCTTGCTCTTGTTCGATTTTTCTCAACCTGTGTCTTCCATGTCAGGCGACGATCAAAGGTGACTCCTAGATAGTTTGGATTTTCTTCATGGCGCAATATTTTTCCATTCAATACCAGCTTAGGTTGCTGAGTTTTAGTTGAGAGGGAGAACACTGTGCATGTTGTTTTCTCCTCACTTATCTTCACTAGCCATGATTTTGACCAGTCCTCTAGCGCTAATAGGGCTTGCTGTATTCTGCTGTTAGCTGTACTAATATATTCTTCAGATGTCCATATGGCTAGGTCATCTGCAAAGGATGATGTGTGTACTCTGGCTGGAAAATTTTCCGTGATGTCGTTTATATATGCTAGGAATAATGTTGGTGAAAGAACTCCTCCTTGGGGGACACCTTGCTCCAACAGCATCATTTTGCTGGTTTGTCCTTGTACTTTTGTCCTGGCAGTTCTGTTCTCAAGGTAGTGGCTGATCCATTTGTACATTTTCCCGCAAACATGCATTTTTTGCAGTTTTACTTTCAGTCCTTCCTTCCATACTTTATCAAATGCTTTTTCTAAATCTATCCAGACTGCTAGTGTGTGCTTTTTCTCTTGGAAGGCATCCTCTATTTCCTGAGCTATATAGGTTATTTGATCTTCAGTAGATCTGTACTTTCTGAATCCTGCTTGGTGAGGTGTTAAGAGTTGGTTTTCTTCCAGATGCCATGTTAGCCTGCCATTGATAATGCGTTCCATTAATTTTCCTACACAGCTAAGAAGACTGATAGGTCGATAGCCATTTGGTTCTTCCAGGTCTTTTCCTTTCTTTGGGACTGGTATTAGTATAGCTTCCTTCCATGCCTGTGGGACTATTCCCCTCTTCCAGCTGTAATTTAGGACTGCTAGTAGTTTCTTTTTTGCCTTAGTGCCTAGTCCTATTAGCATTTCATTTGTGATTCCATCCTTTCCTGGTGATGTCTTCTTTTTTAGGGTATTCATTGCCTGTTCCATTTCTTCCATTGTTAGATTTGCCATCATATATTCTGCTGCTGTCTCTGTATATGTATGATGCATCTGTTTATCTTTGATTGCTTTCTTCTGTTCGGCTGTAATATCAATGTGGTTTGCACTGGCATAGTGTTCCATTAGTGCATTTGCAGCCTTTTTTTCCTGTAAGCAAGGAATTTCCTTGTTTAATTGTTATTTGTTTGTTTCTAGGTCCTTCATTGTTCATGGCTTTCACTAGTTTCCATAGTTTGTTTCCATCCCTGTCAAAATTCAGGTTTTCTGTTTTTTTCCTCCAACAATCTCTTGTTGTTTGATTTACTGTTCTTTTATATTTTGCTGAGATGGCTTTGAGAGAGATGTTCGCTTCAGTTGTTTGTTCTCTCTCTGCGGTCTTCCTAGCATCTTCAACTTTGTCCTCCAAAAATTGTAGTTCTTCAGTCCAGTATGGTTTGTAATTTTTCCTTGCTCCTCTTGGAATAGACTCAGTGGCTGCCTGTATTATTGCTCTGTTTAGACTTTCCACCATTTGCTTCATGTTGCCATATCGTGTATTTACGTTTTCACAATATTTGTCTGTTAGTATGGCAAATCTGTCCCAATCTGCTCGTTTGTAATTCCAACGGGGCAAAGGCTTTTGCTCCTGTGGAACATACTCCATATTTATTACAAGCTTGATTGGTCTGTGGTCACTACCTGCTAATTGGTCCAGCACATGGCGATCGATTTTGTGGAGGATGTCTCCTGTGCAGAAAGCTAAGTCTGGAGTAGAAGTGGCAATCCATCTTCTGGAGTAGAAGCTCGGTGTGTCATCCGCTTTGTTAAGTAGATGGAGATTTGAGTCTATTTCCCAGTCCTCCACTTCATCTCCTCTTTTGTCAGTATCTGGGTATCCCCATCTTTCTGAACGGCTATTAAAGTCTCCGACAACAATGCAATTTGTGTCAGTTATTTCCATGTTTGAGAGTGTAAGATCCTTATCTGCCGGGCTATATAGATTGTAAATTCTTATTTTCACGTCCTTTATCATTATATCAACACCTATAATTTCCGTTTGGTTGTCAGAGATCACAGATACTTCGCTGCAAGGTATTGTATTTCGTGTAAGTATTAGAACTCCTCCTTTATGTCCTTCGCGGTCGAAACGTGTGGCCTGATATCCCTCGACTGAAAATGTGCGATTGGCGTTGAGGTGTGTCTCTTGAATGCATCCCACATCTATTCTATCTTTATGAAGACGCTGTGTTAGGGAGGCTTTCTTGTTATAAACTCCTTCTGCATTCCATTGTAGTATGTTGAGTGTCCGGGGTGTTTGGTCAATAGCTCTTAACCTACTCCTCTGTGCCTTGACTCCACAGCACAGGGGAAGGTGACCACCAGTAGTCATGGGTGGACCCCCTCGAGGCAGGGGGCCCGGCACTATCACCGCCTGATGGGACTTCACGGGATTAGCACCATATCGATTAACTTTCATCTGTGGCATCATGAAATGATAAAGTTACGTTGCACTTCTTTGTCAAGCCTGTGGCTCAGTACATCCGATTTCGACAAGCATTTGTTCGGGATGCTTTCCCTAGCCTTTGACTGTCCCCAGTCTACCTACAAGGCAGCAGGTTTGTGCGTCACTTCGTCTGGTCCCTCTCCCTTGACCTGTCCGACATGGGTGACCCTACCAGTAGCTGTGCTACCGTCGGCATAGCTCTTGGGGTCATTGGAACGCTCAAGCCCCTCTACCTCGTCAAGGTGGACGCACGGCAGAGGGGATTTTCAGTTTTGATATGGCTAGCTCCAGTTCGCTGATTGTGATGGGTGCCTCCAGAACCTCATGTACTATTTCCTTCTGTCCTGTATGTTGTCGTTTCTCTCGAATCTCTTGTTGTTTCTCTGGACTAATTTTGATATTGCTATCTTGTGCGAACGAGTCCGCAAAATGGTCAGCTGCTTGCTTTCTTGTTAAGATTTTTCCATCTTTATGTAGTGCAATTTTTGAGTTTCTCCCTGTGCCCTCGTCATTAAGCTGTTTTATTAGCTTCCACAATTTCCTTGTGTCTCTTTCAAAGTTCAGAGACTCCGTTTTCTCCTGCCAGCTTTTCCGTCTAGCCTGCAGCTTGGCCCTTTGAAATTTGGCTTTTGCATGCTGGAATTTATTGTGGTGCTCTTGGCTGGGTGTGGCCTCTGCTTGCTTTCTACACACTTCAACATCATTATGCAACTGTTCCAGTTCACTACTCCAGTAGGGTTTATATTGTTTACGGGCTCCTCTTGGTACTGTTTCTCGCGCTGCCTGTAGTATGCATTTCCCAAACTCTTCAACTGCTTTATTTATGTCTTTCTCAGTGTTCAGGTTTCTAACCAGTATGCTGGTGCGATGCTTGTACATTGCCCAGTCTGCTTTCTTGTAGTTCCACCTCGAGAGGGTGCTGCTTTCACTCACAAGCTCATTTTCTACAGTTAGAAAGACTGGCCGATGGTCACTGCCACCAAGTTGTTCCCCAACAGTTCGTGTAATGTTCCACTCCAGGTCTGGTGAATGAAAAGCCAGGTCAGGTGTAGTTGTAGAGTGCCATGATCTCGAGTAGAAGGTATGTGGGTCGGACGGCTTGTTAATCAACATGAATCTATTCTCATCCTGCCAGTCTTCCAGTCTCTGTCCTCTCTGGTCCATGTGATCATAGCCCCAGCTCTGCGAGTGGCTGTTGAAATCGCCACACACAATCATTTTTTCTTTTAGTGGTAGAGTGTCCAGTGCCTGTGGGCGGTCACTTGGACAGTAGTAATTGATCAGATGTAGATCTGTATTACCTGTCTTAAGTTTAAGTGTCTGATACTCAGCCCCTTCCATGTAGACTTTGATTTGGGAAGCCATGATGTTATTTCTTACAAGGGTCAGTATCCCACCTTTTCGCCTGTTCTTTCGGTCAGATCGGTAACACTGGTAGCCTCTGATTTTGAAGGCTATATTTTCATTGAGGTGAGTTTCTTGCAAGCAACATATGCTTACTTTTTCTTGGTCCAAGATTTTTTCTAATTCTATTTTTTTGTTGCTGACTCCCTCCGCATTCCAGTGCATTATTTTAAGTCTTCGTTTAGTATGGCCAGTCGTCCTATTCTCATGTCCC
This sequence comes from Cepaea hortensis, assembly GCA_963921405.1. Taxonomy (NCBI): domain Eukaryota; kingdom Metazoa; phylum Mollusca; class Gastropoda; order Stylommatophora; family Helicidae; genus Cepaea; species Cepaea hortensis. The sequence goes on from OY992878.1 coordinate 164,767,880, forward strand.
CTGGCTCCACAGGACATCTGAGAAGGACCTCCAGTAGTTGGGGTTGGACCCTTTCGAGACATAGGGCCCGGCACTGCACCTGCCTGGGGGTCCAAAGCAGGGCGAGCACCATAACGATTAGCAGTAGTCGACATATTCCATTTTGCGTGATTGCGTGGCATCCTGATTTCTGTGGTGCGCCTCTTGGCTGGTTGCCTCCGTCTTCAGCACCTTTCTTTGCGCAGACTGTGGTCTCACTCGAGTGTAGATGTGTACGCGCGCACACACCTGTCTGCGCATGCATGTACGTGCATACACATCTAGAGCATACTGGTTATTTTCCGGCGCCAGAGACTCGCCGTCGCCCCTTCTCCTGTTAGTTTAAACAGGCCCGCCACGTGAAGGCCAGGAGTTGGACTTTTGCTGCATAGGTTATGTATTCACGAGCCATTGAGGTATTTGAGCAATGTTGGGCGCTCACCCCAACACCGCGCCTCGGCTACATACAGCAACATTTGGAACCCCATGCCCCGATGAGGACCGGGTATTTTTTTTTTCACGTGGACTTCTAGTAATAAAATTTCCCCCTGGTCTCTGGGTAGTGAGATCGGACGCCCGTGTGTATTGTTGCGCACGTAAAAAATTTGGCAGTTGGAAATCGAAAAAGAGTCGCCATAACGGTGCTGCCCAGGAAAAATTTCCAGTTAAAAATCTACCCAAAGTATTTCAGGATCCTCGCCGGCGCTACGGAGTTCGTGCACTGGGCTGAGTTTCTCAAGACTCAGGTTTGAGTTAGGAGAAGAACGGAGCACTTATGGGTTACACCCGTGTGCAGTGATGTTGATCCAACGTCTAAACTAAACTGAACTAAGATTCACAACATTCGTCTCCGGAACATCTCTGTTGCTTCCAAGCACTTCCTAATCTGTTCATTCGCGTCCCATGACTCACAGCCAAACAGCAAAATACGTTTTATTCAACATTGCAGCACTCTCTTTCTGACATTCAATGATAGTGACTTATTGTATAAGTGACTTTTAATTTTCTGAAATGTAGCTTTTTCTTGACCTATATGGTTCAAAATGTCGTTGCCGCATCATACATCTGAAGTTATTACTGCCCCTGGGTATTAAATTTATCATCTTGTGTGAGTAGTTTCCCTTCTATTGTGGTTGACGCGACTTCGTAGCGAAGGCGTTGCAGACGCAGTTCGTGATCCCGCATACTCGCTTTCGAAACACAGCTGTGGGCGATTTGGCCTCAGACTGCCTTGCGTTGGTTTTTTTTACGAAATGGCAGGGTGCCGGTCGTTCAGAAAGCAGCAAAAAATGGTGTTGACTGCAACGTCGTGTAAAGGATATATTCAACTTTTGTTTTTTAACTAGACACAAACATAGATTGGAAAATATGGTGCATGGGGGGTAATCACTGAATACATGTTACTATGTTCTGAAGTTAATAGCCTCCCTTATTTAAAATTAATGACAAACGTGAACTGATTAGAGAAATTGGCGTGGACAGTCATTATTTCTAGGACACGTTGGGAGAAGAAATAAACTGCAGAACTTGATGACAACTGGCAAGATTGAGGGGAAAAAAATAAAGGAAAGGCAACATGATGATGGTTTATAATTACATAATTGTGGTAGAGTTTTGAACTTATAATTAGTAGTGTAAAAACATAAAACGAGAAATGGGAAACTAACAAAAGCACCTCCACAAATAGCAGAGTCTAAGTTTAGGTTACGAAACATACATCAGCAAACAAAAACAAACATAAACAAATAGCAGTGGACGAAAATTAGTATGTAATGACTTGTATTCATATGCAACGAAACATTGATGTAAGTACACAAGACGGATTGGATCCGCGGGTCCCTCCCGTGTAAATACGCACCGGAAAACAGGAAGGGATGAAACGCTTAATGGGGTGTGCTAAAATGGGTGTGAATGACAGACAACAGTAATATAAGATAAGCTAAGTGGTGGGAGAGATATGACAACTAATAGCATATATATAAATATACAATGGAGTCTGGATAAGTAGAAGTCATAGGGGCCGAAGGAATTTGTTCTACTTATCAGAAATTCTACTTATCCAGACTGCACTAATTTACACTAATACCATGCAAAAATGATTGTACCACTTAGGAAATACAGTAAGTGAACAAATAAATAGCAATACAATATCACTCATGTTTAATTATTTTAGAAAGCGGAACATTAAAGTCATATGAAAATTTCCAAATTAATTAAAGAAAAAGCCTGTCGTTTTTTGAAACGATCCAACCAGCCAGCACTACAATTCCAGTCTGTCTGATCTCCAAGACGTGCAAATTCTTCTGCTTTCGCAATAAGTAAAGGCCCATCGCAGTGAACCATTTTAAAAGGGCAGCATCGAAAAACAATTTTCTCATCCGGTCTTTATGCTTTAAAATGCCGGAAAATGTCGATGTTGGAATACCAAATTCTCTAGCTATATTTACTTTCTTATTCCCACTATGTTCAACCTCTTCCAACAGCTCAATCTTTCTTTCTAAAGTTAAAATAGTAAGCTCTCGTCCACTAGCCGCCATTGATATGGAGCGAGATATCATATGTGCGAGATTGTTCTTCTCCGGACTGACTAAAAATGATTATTTCGCGAAACAATTTTTTTTTTTTAAATGAACAGTTCGACTTAAACATGAACACTTATATAGTCGGTATTTATGTTCATGTTCGACTAATACGAAAATTCGAGTTAACCGAATTCGACTTATCAGGACTTTTTATACAAAGATAAAGAAGGAACTTGGCCGGGAACAAGCCAATATATATATATAGTAGAACAATAACTAAATATGATAACAACTTGAAACCAGTTTATTTTTATACATACATTGTCCCTTTATTTCTCAACATAATTTCAACCAACATTGATGCACTTATCCCATCGTTTTATCAGTCCTCCCAAACCAGCTGCATAGAACTGCGTGCTCTGTTTTCTAAACCACGTTTTCACTTCACATTCAACTTCGGCGTCATTCGCGAAATGTCTCCCGCCAAGGTGGGTGTTCAGTGTTTATCCCGTAAAGCGGTGCATAACTGAGTAGAAAAAGTTACAAGGGAGAGTCAATAAGTAAGTCACACAGTTCTGTGGAATGGCAGGTAAATGAAAATAAAGTTTTCACGTTCGTGGTTTCAAACACGAAACGAGGAAGCTTTTGTAGCTGTGCTCTGAATATCCAACACGCATCACCGACTGATGCTGTTGAAATGTCTGCAGATCTGTGACTGGGCGTTACCGTTGATGTGGAGGCGATGTTGTGTAAATCTGTTTACCACGCGCAGCCCTGTTTAATCAATCTATTTGATATTGCATCGTTCGTGCACGATGATGTATATAAATAACATTATTATCTCAACGAAGTGAAAAAAATAAAACATTCTGGCTCGTGTCTGAAAATGAAAATCTAGCATGAGATTAAATATTAAGGAAAATAATAATAATAATAATAATAATAATAATAATAATAATAATAATAATAATAATAATAATAATAATAATAATAATAATAATAATACGAGTTAACGTGGAAGCTGATGACGAAGTTGATGCATTAGAAGGTGTAGTCTTTGTAGAAGTTATGTTAACAGAATGGCTGTACTGGTAGTAGTAGTAGTAGCAGCAGCAGCAGCAGCAGCAGCAGCATCAGCAGCAGCAGTAGTAGCAGCAGCAGCAGTAGTAGTAGTAGTAGTAGTAGTAAATAGCAGCAGCAGCAGCAGCAGTAGTAGTAGTAGTAGTAGTAGAAGTAGTAGTAGTAGTAGTAGTAGTAGTAGTAGTAGTAGTAGTAGTAGTAGTAGCAGCAGCAGTAGTAGTAGTAGTAGTAGTAGTAGTAGTAGTAGTAGTAGCAGCAGCAGCAGCAGCAGTAGTAGTAGTAGTAGTAGTAGTAGTAGTAGTAGTAGTAGTAGTAGTAGTAGTAGCAGTAGTAGTAGTAGTAGTAGTAGTAGTAGTAGTAGTAGTAGTAGTAGCAGCAGCAGTAGTAGTAGTAGTAGTAGTAGTAGTAGTAGTAGTAGCAGCAGCAGCAGCAGCAGCAGCAGCAGTAGTAGTAGTAGTAGTAGTAGTAGTAGTAGTAGTAGTAGTAGTAGTAGTAGTAGTAGTAATAGTAGTAGTAGAAGTAGTAGTAGTAGTAATAGTAGTAGTAGTAGTAGTAGTAGTAGTAGTAGTAGTAGTAGTAGTAGTAGTAGTATTAGTAGTAGTAGCAGTAGTAGTAGCAGTAGTAGTAGTAATAGTAGTAGTAGTAGCAGCAGCAGCAGCAGTAGTAGCAGTAGTAGTAGTAGTAGTAGTAGTAGTAGCAGTAGCAGTAGCAGTAGCAGTAGCAGTAGCAGTAGTAGTAGTAGTAGTAGTAGTAGTAGTAGTAGTAGTAGTAGTAGTAGTAGTAGTAGTAGTAGTAGTAGTAGTAGTAGTAGTAGTAGTAGCAGTAGTAGTAGCAGTAGTAGTAGTAGCAGTAGCAGTAGCTTCAGCAGAAATATCACCAGCAGCACATTTAGTATGAATAACAATAATAACATGTGTAGCCACAATATATACTAGACAACATAACAATTGAAAGCTATAGTTACCGATAAACAATTTTTGCCTGTCTGCCCAATTCTTAACCCTTTGAAATTAAAGTCCGTTCGTTCCTTAGTTCACAGTAAGACCGTCCGTTGTTATCTCCCTGGTTCGGGACAATAGAGAATCGGGGCTTAATGTATGCTTCCAACTAGTAGTCACAATCTTAACTTCTGACAGCAACTAAATATAATGACTTTCGCACCGCGGGCTGTGTTTCTGTGGTAATAAATACGCCATCTTTCCAGAAACACAACTAGTCATCATTGCAAGGCCATTAACGATTCAGTGCCAAACAGAAAGTAAATATTGACAAACGATGTGCACAATCAAACGAACGAGTATTATCATGTAAATTTCTCTTCTCCGAGCATTGAAATTGCGGAAGATACACGAAACAAAATAAATAACGCTATGATACGAGCATGGCAATATATCGTCCTTCTGTCTATATCCGAGGTCATATGTGGCGATAGTTTTACTGTACATATTATTCAACACAGGTGAATGTGTAACATCTTCCTCGCAAGTGTAATAGTCACTGTGCTGCTGGTCTGTAGGACTGTCACATTCGATTGTTACCAGGTGTCTCTTACTGTAGAACTGTAGGACTGTCGGACTGGCACATTCGATTGTCACCAGGTGTCTCTCACTGTAGGACTGTAGGACTGTAGGACTGTAGGACTGTAGGAATGTCACATGCGATTATCACCAGGTGTCTCTTACTGTAGGACTGTAGGAATGTTACATGCGATTATCACCAGGTGTCTCTTACTGTAGGACTGTAGGAATGTTACATGCGATTATCACCAGGTGTCTCTTACTGTAGGACTGTAGGACTGTAGGAATGTTACATGCGATTATCACCAGGTGTCTCTTACTGTAGGACTGTAGGACTGTAGGAATGTTACATGCGATTATCACCAGGTGTCTCTTACTGTAGGACTGTAGGACTGTAGGAATGTCACATGCGATTATCACCAGGTGTCTCTTACTGTAGGACTGTAGGAATGTTACATGCGATTATCACCAGGTGTCTCTTACTGTAGGACTGTAGGACTGTAGGAATGTTACATGCGATTATCACCAAGTGTCTCTTACTGTAGGACTGTAGGACTGTAGGACTGTAGGACTATAGGACTGTAGGAATGTCACATGCGATTATCACCAGGTGTCTCTTACTGTAGGAATGTCACATGCGATTATCACCAGGTGTCTCTTACTGTAGGACTGTAGGAATGTCACATGCGATTATCACCAGGTATATTGTCACCAGTGTATTCCACACAGGTGATTCTACTGCTGGCAGTTGCAACTACTCGTGAAAGCACTCAACTGATTTTTCTTTAGGGTTAACGGTTCCTTTTACCAATGTCCCTCTCAATGAGACGAACTCTTCTCTGACTCCAGAGTGACTTGAAATGTACGCCCCCCAAGTCAAGGACGAGACATGCAATTGATCGACATGTCTTACGCATGGTCAAGTAGAACGCTTAAACGCGTTAACCCTCTCTGCTATGCCGACTTCCAATCCAACTATCAACTATCCTGTTGTGCCATGAACAGACTTCATATAGGTCAAAGAGTATCGTCACTCAGTTCATGGCAGCATTGGCTGTCTGGCTAATTAAGGGAGCATCGACCACGGAAGATTAGAAAGTTCACACGCAGTGATACTGCAAGTTTCGGTGATTACCCACGACGACGGTAGGCAATCAATACCCACGTCGCGCACTCACCGCTTGGAGAGCACACTGCATGATGGGAATGCGTGTGTTCCGTAATTACTACTATGGCACTCAGCGATCACCCTCCTTAATTTTTCAAGTTTTACAAGACTGAATAATTAACATCGACGTGGCTCTAATACCAACAGAAAAGAAGCAGCGGCTGCTCTAATATCAACATCATCATCATCAACAACAACAACAACATCAACAACAACAACAACAACTCAAGTATCCCAGTAGTTAAGTGATCGATCATCCTCCAGGCAGTTATTAACACATGATTCGTATCTAGGTAGTCATTACATGAATGCTGTACTTGTCTGGAATACAATGTCAGTCCAATACATCTGACATGAGATCACACTCACTTCCTCTCTCTCTCTCTCTCTCTCTCTCTCTCTCTCTCTCTCTCTCTCTCTCTCTCTCTCTCTCTTTCTCTTTCTTTTTCTCTCTCTCTCTCTCTCTCTTTCTCAGTCTCTCTATTTCTCTCTTTCCCTTTCTCTCTCTCTCTCTTAATTTCTCTCTCTCTCTTCCTTTCTCTCTCTCTCTCTCTTTCTCTTTCTTTTCTCTCTCTCTCTCTCTCTCTCTCTCTCTCTCTCTCTCTCTCTCTCTCTCTTTCTCAGTCTCTCTATTTCTCTCTTTCCCTTTCTCTCTCTCTCTTAATTTCTCTCTCTCTCTCTTCCTTTCTCTCTCTCTCTCTCTCTCTCTCTATCCCCCTTTCTCTCTCTCTCTCCCTCTCTCTCTCTTTCGTGCTCTCTCTTTCTCTCGCTTTCTTTCTCTTTCTCTCTCTCCTTTCCCTTTCTCTCTTGCCCTTTCTCTCTTTCTCTTTCTCTTCCCTTTCCTCTCTCTCCTTCTCTCTCTCTCACTTTCTCTCTCCTTTTCTCTTCATCCATTCTCTCTCTCTCTCTCTCTCTCTCTCTCTCTCTCTCTCTCTCTCTCTCTCTCTCTCTCATTCTCTCTCAATTTCTCTCTCCTTTTTCCCTCCTCCCTTTCTCTCTCCTTTTCTATCTCTCTCTCCCCGTCTCTCTCTC
>OY992878.1:164780216-165006227 GCA_963921405.1 Cepaea hortensis
AGCAAGTAGAGATTATCTATATGATCATTATTTATAAAGGAGAAGCACGGTTTTCTAATAACATTTACATGTAATTTACAAGACAAGTGACCAAGATGATGATGCCGTCAATCGTCATCTTTGATGGCATCATCTTTGATCACAGCATATGATCATACCATCATATTTGATGATTGAATTAATTGATTGATTGGTCTCTGCTGATCTTCCCAGTTTTAGTTATTCCCATGGGAGAGTTTATTTGCAATCGAATTTCAAATAAATGAAGTGTCTATTCACAATCGAATTGCGATTAGACACTTCGTTTATTTCCGCTCACTAGTCAATTTTAGTTCATTTGGCAAATAAAATTCACGTCGTTAAACAAAGACATCTATTGAATCCATCGATTCCGAAGCTTGATCACTCCGTCCCTGCCTGGAGGTCGTTTATTATGCCGGTCTCCATGGGCTAGGGGTTTACGTCTTTCTCCGTATTCCCGTATATTCTCGTGATAGCGTAACCTGCGCGAGAATCGGTCGCGGTTCTCGCAGCACGGGGTATGTATGTGAACTGGTCGCTCAGAAAGCAATGGCAAACTACTGAGCATAATCTTGCCAAGAAATCAACAATCAGCTGAAAGATGCTAATACTGACAGCGATGTCCTGTAAAGGATATGCAAACCAAAAAAAAATGTTTAATATTGTTTATTATAAAAATGAAAAAAAACAAACAAACAAATAATTGCTACCAAGCGGGGAATCGAACCCCTTGTCAGGCAGAGATACTTACCACTATGCTACTGAGACCATGATATAAACTGAACAAGACTTAATAATATAGTCAAACACATGTCTTGATGACATCACATACTTCACGTGACCAGCAGCAATTGCGAAAATCACGCGACCAGTCGTAATTCGATTGCGAATAGAGACTTTGTTTACACGCAATTCGATTGTTAATAGACACTTCGTATTTTTAATGGATGGTCAGCATCTGATCGGATCTGGTTAGGCTTGCCAGATCTTGTAACCGAGACACTGGGAAGTTTCTCTTAGGATCAAAGATGCTCAATCAATCAATCGTGTGCCATGCCGGAAAGCGTGGGCGGTCATGACTCGCCATTTCACTCGACCACCAGAGTCGTGGATCAGCTCAGTATTCCTGTCTCGACCATGCCATGTGGCCAAGCCATCCAGGTATTTTCCTCTCGGTCTTCCTCTTGGTCTGTTCCCTTCGATCTTGCCAGTTGTCGCTATGTTCTCCAATCCATTTCTTCTCATAACATGTCCAAAAAATTTTGACTGTCTACGTCTAATTTCTCTAATCAATTTACGATTTTCAGTTGTCTCCTGCAGTACTTGGTCATTGGTTTTTCTGTCTGTCCATGGTATTCTTTGCATTCTCCTCAGAAACCACATTTCTGCAGCCATCAGATGTTTTTCAGCTTGACTGCACATTGTCCAAGTTTCACATCCACACAAAAGAACAGGCTCTATGTATCCCCTCACCACTCTTTCTCGTTTCAATTGCCATCTTTTTATTGGTCAAAATGTTTTTCATCTTGCTATACAAATTATATTGTTGTTCATTATCATCTTTGCCCTGCCAACTGGAGTATTGAGTATGAGTACGCGGATGCGTCGGCTGGTCATACCTGCACAAATCTGTGTCCTTGGTGTTCCTGATTATTTCTCTTGATGCTGTTCCTGCGTGCCACCGCCTCAGTCCACCCAGCATAATTTCTCTACGTCTCTCTTTGCCTCTTCTCCTACTCGTCTTTCCAGTCGATGTTTTTCAATGCCACCCTCTAGTCACATTGTTTGTATGATCAAAGAAACTAGTTGTCTTTTTCTTATGTATGTTATTAATTATATTTCTTCTTCTTCAGCGTTCCGAGCCATTGAGGTTCTTTGCTGCAGATACAGTCCGTCTCCATTCGTCTCTCTGTTTGACCTTCTGGTTGTAAATAATGTTCTGCTTTCATTAGATTGTCAGGTACTTGGTGTTTGTTATTCTAGAAGGTCAAAGTATTTGCAACATTCCTGTCTGGAACCAATCTTCAATCAGAGTGATTATTCTCAATACACTAGGAATAATCACTCCGCATTATTTACACATTGGGCTGGTCACGTGATGTACGCTGATGTCATCAGGACATATGTTTGACTATGTTATTAATTTTTGTAAACTAATTTTTATGTGCTCTGTAGTATAGTGATTAGCATCTCCGCTTGTCGCGCAGGAGTCGGGTTCGATTCCCCACCGGCAATAAATTTTTCTTTTTTTCATTTTTAAATAAAATTTTAAATAAAAAATATTAAACATTAGGAACTAAAATATAGAATTGAGAAACTCAAAGCTTGTGAATAAAGTGTGCTCTGTGGATCTGCGGAAGCTGCCAGAGGGGCAACCCCCAGGCAACGACGGAGTGATCGAGTGTCGGAATCAATGGATCCAATAGATGTCTTTGTTTAACATGAATTTTATTTGCCAAATAAGAAAGAGGCAGACCAAGAGAAATGATGCTGGATGGATTGAGATGGTGGCATGGAGGATTATCAACAGCGGAGTTGATCCAAAACACCAAAGACCTAGATCTGTGGAAAGTCATGAATGCCCATGTCAGCCGGCATGGCGTTTCATGAAGATGTTGATGTTGAGCTAAGAACTGATACCAGTGCACTCAGGGGGTTCCAAATGTTGTTGTTATGTAGCCGGGGGAGCAGAGTTGGGGTGAGCGCCCAACCTTGCATAAATATGGGCGAAAATTGGCGAAAGCATAAAATATCGCCTCTGAATCAGCATATCTCAACTAGCATAATCACCTAATTAGGCCCTCTAAGGGATACTTTGTACAATAAATAATTTGGGACCTTTATTCGGAAGAGTGACCAACCGGATCTGTGAATAATCACTTCGATTATTCACTGTACACTCTGAATAAAGTCTCCCATCTTCAATATTCCTCTCTGGAACCAATCTTCAATTTTCATCTCTGGAACCAATCTTCAACATTCCTCTCTGGAACCAATCTTCAACATTCCTCTCTGGAGCCAATCTTCAATATTTATCTCTGGAACCAATCTTCAATATTCCTCTCTGGAACCAATCTTCAACATTCCTCTTTGGAACCAATCTTCAATATTTATCTCTGGAACCAATCTTCAATATTTATCTCTGGAACCAATCTTCAACATTCCTCTCTGGAACCAATCTTCAACATTCCTCTCTGGAACCAATCTTCAACATTCCTCTCTGGAACTAATCTTCAACATTCCTCTCTGGAACCAATCTTCAACATTCCTCTCTGGAACCAATCTTCAACATTCCTCTCTGGAACCAATCTTCAATATTTATCTCTGGAACCAATCTTCAACATTCCTCTCTGGAACCAAACTTCAACATTCCTCTTTGGAACCAATCTTCAACATTTCTCTCTGGAACCAAACTTCAACATTCCTCTCTGGAACCAATCTTCAATATTCCTCTCTGGAACCAATCTTCAATATTTATCTCTTCAACATTCCTCTCTGGAACCAATCTTCAACATTCCTCTCCGGAACTAATCTTCAACATTCCTCTCTGGAACCAATCTTCAACATTCCTCTCTGGAACCAATCTTCAACATTCCTCTCTGGAACCAATCTTCAACATTCCTCTCTGGAACCAATCTTCAACATTCCTCTCTGGAACCAATCTTCAACATTCCTCTCTGGAACCAATCTTCAACATTCCTCTCTGGAACCAATCTTCAACATTCCTCTCTGGAACCAATCTTCAACATTCCTCTCTGGAACCAATCTTCAACATTCCTCACTGGAACCAATCTTCAACATTCCTCTCTGGAACCAATCTTCAACATTCCTCTCTGGAACCAATCTTCAACATTCCTCTCTGGAACCAATCTTCAACATTGCTTCCAAGCTCTTGCTAATGTGTTAATTCTCTGTCCATGATTCACTGCCATTGCCGTAGATCAGGTTCTTTGTAACACTGTAGGACTTGTTTTCTGATATTCAATGATAAGAGACTTATTTGCATAATAGTTTCATTTTCTGAAATGCAGCTTTTGCTTGACAGATCCTGCTCTTAATATCTGTCACAAGTTAAAGTTCTACTAACAGAAAATCCAGAAATAGTGTGATTTAATTAAATCTGTCATCTGTCAGGAAAAACTGGGACACAGCATTTTTTGGGACCGTTAATTATTTAATTTAAACCCTAGATTGTCCCAGAAAACCTGGAAGTATGGCATCCAGAATGTCAGATAATCTGTTGTAGTTCAGAAATTAAGTTTCTGATCATAGTGATGAATGTCAACAACAGATGTATTGGCACCTTTCCGCCTTGACAGACGATAGTTTGGTACATTGTGCTTCAAAAAGGCTTAATAACTACGATCCATGGCGGTGGCGAGTGTGGCTGGCAAGGCCAATTCTTGCTGCAAATGTTTGCCCACAGTAGGTGCATGTGAAAACATGGTCATTTCCACCATTTTGCACCATCTTACGTCTCTCACACTCTGTGTGTGCTTTATCTGCTATCATTTTCTCCTTTGTCTTTATTCCATTTCTGATAGTTGCCCTCCATGCAACACGTTCAGCGGCGACGTGCTCCCAATGTGCATTATCAATGCCTGTATCAATCATGTCCCGCTTACACACATCTTTGTATCGTAGTAGAGGCCGACCCTGAGATCTCCTACCCGTCTGTAATTCACCAAAAAAATATCCTTTGGTATTCTACCATCATCCATCCTCCTAACGTGTCCTATCCATCTAAGTCTACGAAGACTGAGCATGGAATACACCGTCACACAACCTGATCTTTCCAATACTTCAGTATTTGTGATTTTGTCTTGCCACTTAATACCAAGTATTCTTCGCAGACACCGCATATGAAAGCTGTTTAAACGTTTCTCTTGGCGTGAGTAAGTTGTCCAGGTTTCACTGCCATAAAGAAGAGTACTAAGGACACAGGCTTGGTAGACGAGGACTTTTGTTTTGGCAGTAAGCTTCCTGTTCTCCCAGACTCTTTGTGCTAACATGCTCATTGTTGTTGCTGCCTTGCCAATCCTGATGTTGATTTCCTGATCGAGGGATAATTTGCTATTTACCTCTGATCCTAGATATGTAAAATGGTCTACTATCTCCAGTTCGGCGTCGTCAATAAAGATTGATGGTACACCATGTGCACCTTGTGACATAATCTGTGTCTTCTTTTTGTTAATTGTTAAACCAAATTCAGAACAAGTATTGGAGAATGCAGATAGTAGATGTTGTAATTCTTCCTCAGAGTGGGTCGTAATCGCAGCATCATCCGCAAAAAGCAACTCTCTGATTAGTACCCTCCTAATTTTGGTCTTGGCCTTCAATCTCTGAGCATTATAGAGGCCACCATCTGAGCGTGAGTGAATGTATATACCGTCATCCTGATCACGAAAGGCATATTTCAGTAGAAGTGAAAAGTATATCCCAAAGAGGGTGGGGGATAGTACACAACCTTGCTTAACTCCACTCTTGATTTCAAACTCTTCTGAAGTTGAGCCATCAAACTTGATTATACCCTTCATGCCTGTGTGGAACGATTCCACAATGGACAGAAGAGTTGGTGGGCAGCCAATCTTCTTTAGTGCTTTGAACAGACCCTCACGACTGACCAAATCGAATGCCTTTGTGAGATCGATGAAGGCAATAAACAGTGGCTGATTTTGTTCCCGGCATTTCTCTTGCATCTGTCGCAATGAGAATATCATATCAATGGTAGACCGGTTCTGACGGAAGCCGCACTGTGATTCGGGGTAGACTTGATCTCCCAGGACTTGAAGTCTGTGCAGGACAATTCTGGCAAATACTTTCCCAACAATACACAGAAGTGAGATACCCCTATAGTTGTTAACAGTTGCTCCGATCTCCCTTGTTCTTGTACAGCGTTATGATGTTTGAATCTTTGAAATCCTGTGGTACTTGTCCTTCTCGCCAGCATAGCTCTATTAGCTGGTGGATCAGTAGAGCGAGTGTGTCTTGCCCACTCCTGATTACCTCTATTGGAATCCCATCCTTACCTGGAGCCTTGCCAGATGCAAGCTCATTTATAGCACACTTAACTTCTGTTATATTGGGAAGTGTGTCCAGGTGGTCAAGAGTTGGCAGGGCCTCTATGGCGTTGAGGGCATCATCCGCTAGCTTGGTCTCACTTGAGTAAAGCTCTAAATAGTGCTCAACCCATCTATCCATCTGCTGTTTCTTATCAGTGATGATTTCTCCAGTCAAGATTTTCAGCGGTGCACTTCTTTTGATCATTGGACCACAGGCTTTCTTTATCCTTTCATACATGCTTCTGATGTTTCCCGTATCACTTGCGATTTGAATGGAATCACATAACTTGATCCAATAGTCATTCGCACACTGCCTGGCAGCCTTTTGTACATCCTTCCTCGCTTGCTTCAGCTCACTCAGAGTGTTACGCGTTGGTCTTTCCTTGTTTCTTAAGAGAGCTATCTTCTTTTTATCAATCAAGGGCTGCAGTATCTGGCTGTTTGCCGCAAACCAGTCCTGCCTCTGATGATCCACAGTGCCGTAAACCCCTACTGCTGTTTTATAAATAGTTTCCTTAAGTTTACTCCATTTATCATTTACTATACAATTTTCTGATGTATCATTGAAAGCGTCTTCAAGTTGCTGTTGAAATTCAAAGCACTTTCCAGGATTGTGAGTGTTAGTAATATTAATCCTGGGGCTAGACTTGTGTTTAGCTGTGCAGATTCTCTTTGGTCTCAGTCTAACCCTTGCGACAACCAAAGAATGATCTGTATCAGTCAGCACTGTGGTCACTTCGAGTTAATGATGTATGGTTCAGATGTTGTCTCCGTGTGATAATGAAGTCCAGCTGATGCCAATGGCTGGATCTTGAATGTTTCCATGTGACCTTATGCATCTCTTTTGTTTTAAATAAGGAGTTTGTAATACATAGGTCATTTCTAGTGCAATGCTCCAGCAGCCTTTGCCCATTATCATTCATGCGACCGATGTTGTATTTTCCAAGGCACACTGGCCATGAACTCGAGTCCTTGCCCACACGAGCATTGAAATCCCCGAGCATATAAATGTAGTCGGATTTTGGAACTGCCTTGATCGCAGAGTCTAGCTGCTCATAGAACGTATCCTTCACATCATCAGAGGAAGCGAGTGTCGGTGCATATGCAGTGAGAATGGTGGCAAATCCACAAGAGGTTGCCAAGCGCAGTGATAATAATCTTTCATTACCTCCAGCTGGGATATCAATCATTCCCAGTAGCGAATTCTTCACTGCAAAGCCCACACCATGTTGCCTTTTTTCTGCCTGCCCTCTTCCCTTCCAAAAAAAGGTGTAATTGTTTTCCCTGAGTGACCCTTCCTCAGCGAGGCGAGTCTCCTGCAGGCCAGCAATATCAATGTTAAGACGATTGAGTTCAGCATCAATCACAGCCGTTTTTCTCACATCGTCAATATTTGTCAAGTCAGTGGAAAATCCTGAACACATGGTTCTCACGTTCCAGGTTGCAAGCCGTAGCTTGAGGTTTCTATTCTTTTTATTAGTACCTGGTGCATTGGTTTTACAGCCTGCGATTCAGATTTTGTCCTAGCCCCAAGCACCCATTGAAGCAGGCAGGCTGTGGCGGATCAGCACCCAATTGGCTGGGGGCTGCCCAGCTTGAGGCGGGCGGTAGCTGATCAGTGACACCTGTAGGTGTCTCCCACCGTCAGAGGCAACGCGTGGCACCCCATGTCTACGCTAACTGACAAGGACTTATAACCCATAACAGTTGCCTCTCGCTTTGATTCCGAGACCGGTTAAGACCAGGGATGGAGTTATTGCCTCTCCATAGCACAAAGCCTGGGCTAAAATAAAGAAACCATGTGGTGCCCATGCAGCATGATCCCTCTCTCGGCCTGCCTAGTTCACTCCAGAGGAAAGTTGACACCTATAATCTGGAACAAGACAAGCTGCAGAAGCTGCCGGATCAGCAAAGCAATGCTCTAACTGTCCGCCTGTCGGAGCTTCGATCCTAGACCAGCTGCCAACCAAGGTTTAGGGCCTGGTCTGCCCTGCCATGACTTATTTTGTCTTTGGGTTGCATTTCCTCGCACCAGGATAAGGCTAGTACCCTCCCAATTGCGCTCTTCCACCCGAAGCCATTGGCACAATGTGGGGTGTCGGGTTTGGTAAGCGCCGCCCAACATTCGGCGCTGACAGAAAGCAGGTAGTACCGTCTACTGTCATACGGTAGCTCAGTCATATCTGACTAAGACCTGACACACAACAGATGTACTTAATGAATTACTCATCTAATAGGTGTATGCTCCTTTGTGCCAACAGCTTCAGTTGGAGAAGCGCTATTGGAAGGGTACACTCCCGCATGGCCGGGGCAAAAAATGCATACAATTCTCAAAATTTGGGACCGCTGAAGCGAAATGAGCCATTCCACACAAAACAATTCTTTCTCCACTTTACAAAGCATACTCCTTGAGTCCATGGTGAAGACAGTGTGTGGTGCAGTGGTCTCCTCTAACCAACAGAAAGCTGCTGTGACTGCTTCCACCATTTGACTTGAAGGACCCCATGCCTATCCGCTATTGTTGGTAGTGTCAAGATATGCCTCATGCATATAATTGGTGTGTCCTTTATGCAGTCCAGGATCAGCCGCATTCTGTATGCGCTCCAACCTTTCAGCTGTCAGCAGCCCCAAACCATGCTCAATGACAGAAATTATTAACTTCTGAAAGAACCTGTAAAGCATCCTCTGCTCTACCTCGGTTGCTGCCATCGCCCTCAATGCATCAAGTTCCCTACCAGCCTTCACCGCCAAAGCCTTGACATGATCCTTAAGAGACATACACCTGTCAAAGGTGATACTCAAGTACTTCAGTTTACTCTCTCTGTTAAGAGGACATCCATTCAGTATAATACATGGGACATCTGCCATCACAATCCGGTTATCCAGGGAGTACCACACAACCGATGTCTTGTCTGGGTTTATAGCGCCCCCTGTGTCCCTGCACCACTCCGCCACCCTGTTTACTGCCATCTATAAATCTTCAGACAAACTGTCCCTTTCTCTGCCTTGTCTGTACACCGGCATATCATCTGCAAATGTCAAGATTTTACCAACACCTAGTATCTCAATAGCAGTGACTTTGCTAGTGTAGACATTAAAGAGCACTGGGGACAAGGCAGATCCCTGCGGCAACCCAGGTGTAATAATATATGGGTCAGAAGTCCAGGAACCCATGCGCATTGCAACTTTTACTCTTATAAAGGACTGCTGCAACCCATCTGACAAGGCAAG
Organism: Cepaea hortensis; assembly: GCA_963921405.1. Taxonomy (NCBI): domain Eukaryota; kingdom Metazoa; phylum Mollusca; class Gastropoda; order Stylommatophora; family Helicidae; genus Cepaea; species Cepaea hortensis. The sequence continues at coordinate 164,789,531 of OY992878.1, forward strand.
GGCAGACCTCCATATCCAACAGTGTGTATATCAACCAATCATACCGGACCCTTTTAACACATCCTCCAGGTCAAGAGCTACCGCCACTGTCTCTTGTTTATCCTGGAAGCCCCCAAAGACATCAAATGCGAAAGTTGCAGCATTGGCAGATAACAACAACAAAACAATGATACAGCTACATAAAAGATGTACATGAGATGCTGATCTGATGTATATTTGTCAGAATCCTGAATCAAACTCAGCATAACAAAGAGAATGCAGATAGCATCCTTATTCGGCTTTTTGACACTCTAAAGGGCGAAGCGGATGGGTCATGCGACCTGGACTGATTTTATTTCATTCATTTTCTTATGGATTGAAGGCATTCACTAATACAAATCTTGTCTATTCCAGTGAGGAAAACGACTGTTGAAGGGCTATATAGAACCTATATTATATCTATGTGGAACATGGACAATACGCACATTCTTTGTTGTGCGCAGACCTACAGCATATTGTTGTTTAGATTTAGTACTTTCACATTCTTAAAATACATCAATGTAACCTTGCTTTTAGACTTGTAAATGCTTTGGGGAGTTGTGTGGAAGAGAGAACTGGTGTTACTCATTTTATTACGCCTGTAATGTGGCCAGCTCCATGGCGAAGGCATTCCGGGCGCAGTTCATAATCCCATATACCCACATTTGAAACACATCTGCGGGCGATTTGGCAGCAGGCCGCCTTGCGTTGGTTTTTTACAAAATGGTACGGGTGCCGGTCATTCAGATAGCAATGGCAAACTACTGAACGTAAACTTGCCAAGAGATGACAACAGCAAAAGATGCTGGTGTTTACTGCAACGTCCTCTAAAAGGTATGCAACTTTTTAAATGTGGAGCTGATAGAGAGAACTAAAATACCAGTAAATGATGATGTGAGAAACAGATCTGACACTGGTTAAGAGATACATTGAAAACAACCTGTTAGTTGTGTAAGTTGACAGTTCTTCCACTGGAACCACAAGGCAACAGACATGAGAGACAACTAAATACATGCAGAGAAGAGAATTAGAAAGAGAAGAGAATTAGAAATGTGGATAAGATGTGAAAGAAGCTGCAAGAAAAGCAAAGGATAAGAGATCTTAACATGAGTTGCTTGAGGACCTATTCTCCATTGGGAAATAAAAGGCAGAGGAAGAGGACCACCAGACCCCAAATATCCCTGAAGTATCCATTCATCATGTGCCATGCCGGTAAGCATGGGCGGCCATGACTCGCCATTTCACTCAATCACCAGAGTCGTGGATCAGCTCAATGTTCCTGTCTTGACCATGCCACATGGTTAAGCCATCCAGGTATTTACTTCTTGGTCTTCTCCTTGGTCTCTGCCCCTTGATCATGCCAGTTGTCACCAAGTTCTTCATTTCTTCTCATAACATGTCCAAAAAATTTTGACTGTCTACGTCTAATTTCTCTAATCAATTTACGATCTTCATTTGTTTCTTGTAGTACTTATTCATTGGTTTTTCTGTCTGTCCATGGTATTCTTTGCATTCTCCTCAGAAACCACAATTTCCCAGCCATCAGATGTTTTTCATCTTGACCGCTCATTGTCCAAGCTTCACATCCATACAAAAGTACATTCTCTATGTAGCACCTCAACTCTCTTTTTTTTCATAGCAATTGACATCTTTTTATTGGTCAGTATGTTTTTCATCTTGCTAAAGGCTATTTTTGCCATGGCAATTCTTGTTCTAATCTCTTCAAGACATCTCCTATCAGATGTTATTATTGTTCCGAGATAATTGTACCTATTCACTTGTTGAAGAATATTTCCATTTACTTGTATATTACATTGTGGTATATTGTTCTTCCTTGTGACGGCCATAATCTGTGTCTTTTTGCAATTTAATTCTAACCCTAGTTTTTCATTGTGTGCATCTAATAATTGTTGCAGATCCTGCTCATTGTCTACAATCAATACTGTATCATCTGCATATCTAATGTTATTGATGTTTCGTCCTCCGGTGATGATTCCATTTATATCTTCATTTCTGAAAATATTTACATTGTATAGGGAAAACAGATCTGGAGACATTACACATCCTTGTCTCACATCTCTCTTAATAGGCTGATTTTGTCCCACTTCATTATCAATCCCTAAAGTATGCCTGATCATTAATTCATCCATTTCATTTTTTAACTCTTTTTCAGACAGTAAACCGGAAATAGTGCCAATGCATGAAAATTATTTGTTGAGGATTGGCGCGACACAGGAATTGAATTGTTCAGTGAATGCCACTGAGCAGAATTCCAAATTAATATGGACGACACCAACTCTGGATGGAGTCACTCGACGAGAAGAAACTTCCGTCTCCAGCACCAAGCTGACATTGCGCAGCAGTTTAAGGATAGAGCATTTTTCTGCCTCCAACGCTGGGGATTACAGGTGCAGCTTGGAGAAAGATGGAGTACTGGTTGATAAAGCTGAGATTCATCTGAAAGCTGTCAAAGGTGATCCTTGTCTGTCAGTATTGTGTGTGGGTAATTTGTATGTCAGTTTGTAGTCAGTCTCCAAATTTGTGTCTGATCAGAAATGATACTCTGTCTCATGTTTCACTTTGTAGTGGTAGAGTTAGTGTGCCCATTACTTTTGGGCTTTGCTGCGGGAGTGTAGCTACAGACAGGGTCTTCCTATCTAGACAGGTCAGAGGGTAGGTGGCAGGCTAAGAGCCGTGTAACTTCAGCCATGTAGTTAAGACTTTGCAGTTAAGGGTTGTAGAAAGCCAATGGGATAGAAATATAGTAGCAGGACTGATGTAACATTGCATGTTTAGTGACTTGATGAAGACATGGATTAAGCAATCATAGATCTTCTTTAGGGACAGAAATGAATAAAATGGAGAGAACTGCTTGAAATATCAAGAGACAGGACAGCTTGAAATGAGTTGGTTGGGGGATCAAGCCCCACTAGGGGATAAATGGCGAAAGATGATCATCTTTCTTCAGCCATGGATTTGTTTAGAATTGACGTATCCGGAGCTTTTGTAGCTTAATACAAATCACTAGTTACAGCAAAGTGAACATTAGGCTTATTAGCACTCTTAAAGTATGTTAGGGGTTAACGTCTTTCTCCGTAATCCCGTATATTCACGTGAGTAACGTAACCTGCGTGAGAATCGGTAGTGGTTCTCGCTGCATTGGTAATTCATGGGGCATGTGAGCCGGCCGCTCAGAAAGCAATGGCAAACTACTGAGCGTGACCTTGCCTAGTACATCAACAGCAGCTGAAAGATGCTGGTGTTGACTGCAACATCCTGTAAAGGGATATGCAACCAAAAAAAAAAGTATATTATGGGTGTTTTTTTTTTTTTTTTTGCACTTGCTCGCTTTGGACTCAAACGTAGTCCATACACACTACTCCTAGTGGTGCTGGACTGAATTTTGTGTGTGAATTTCCCTATTTACAGTGTCCCTCGCCATCAGGCGAACCCACTCTGACTTCAGAGGTACTTGCAATTTACATCCCAAAGTCAAGGACGATAGGTCAACATTTTAGTCCAACTGTCCGGTGTAGGGTTGAACCTGTTACCTCAGATTCAGCACATCAGATGTTTAAGAATATGTGCTCTTATCCATTCGGCCATGCTGACCTACTTATTGGTGTTGTGATTGTAACACTGATTGCATAAAACACTATGGGACATGTTGGTTGGGATAAAGATAAACTCACTCACCCTGCCTGTGTGCAGATGCACTAAAGAAAATCTGGAGAAAAGAGTATAAACCATCATCTCCTTATACAAGTTAACAGGGAGTAATAGAGTACCATTTACTATGGCTTGAGGCGTATTAAGTCAATGGTCATCATCATCATCAAGTGCCCTGCCAGCTTGTGTAGGCATTCATGGCTCTCCACAGATCTGTCTTGGGTGTTCTGGATCAACACTGCTGATGATATACCTCCATGCCACTGTCTCATTCCATCCAGCATCATTTCTCTTGGTCTGCCTCTCTTCCCCTCGATTTTTCCAGTTGTCACGATGTTCTCTAATGCCTCTCTTCTCATGCCTCTCTTCTATATGGTGCCAGCCTCATATTGTAATATATCAGTTGTCGATATCACTCCGGCCACCTTGACTTTCCAGCACATGTCCTGGTGCCCGTGTGAGGCTGAGTCCACCCAGGACAGTTTTACACAAGGTTCAGACCCATGACCTATGGGTCAACTGATAACTGGGCTAGCCACTACACTGCTATAGCTCCCTACAGTATGGGAGTGGGTCTGATATGACCATCGCTCCCTACAGCATGGGAGTGGGTCTGATATGACCATCGCTCCCTACAGCATGGGAGTGGGTCTGATATGACCATCGCTCCCTACAGCATGGGAGTGGGTCTGATATGACCATCGCTCCCTACAGTATGGGAGTGGGTCTGATATGACCATCGCTCCCTACAGCATGGGAGTGGGTCTGATATGACCATCGCTCCCTACAGTATGGGAGTGGGTCTGATATGACCATCGCTCCCTACAGCATGGGAGTGGGTCTGATATGACCATCGCTCCCTACAGCATGGGAGTGGGTCTGATATGACCATCGCTCCCTACAGCATGGGAGTGGGTCTGATATGACCATCCATCACATGCTTACAATCTATTTCATCCAGCTGGTCAGAGATAAGCATGTGAAATTGCAGCGTAAACCATCTGGCTCCAGAAGGAAAAAGCAAAGCTGCATTTTTACCTGTTTTAAAAGTATTGGTAGAGATATGTAGACTCTGGGACACCTTGCTGGCATAGTGGTTAGCCTGCTTGCACTCCAAGATTGGTTTGGGTTGAATCCCTAGCCACGGCAGGATTATTTTGTCTGACCATGCAGCTCGGGTTGATCCAGTTCATAAAATCAATACCAGGTAATTTAAGAATTGTCTGAAAAGGAATGGTAGCAAGGAGACAAACTACCTCATTATAGCATTACCTAGAATATATGATGGCCTTGTCCCAAAGACAATATCTGTCGTTTGATTATAGTTCCCTTTCATATGAAACCTGTTACTGTCATGAATATCTGGAGTTCCTTATGAGAAGTGCCACACTGGCCCTTGTGTGTGGGGTGTGTATACATGACTGACAAGGGGCGTGTGAACACATGACTGACAAGGGTTTGTGTGTGCATGACTGACAGGAGGGGTGTGTGTACATGACTGACAGGGGCATGTGTGTATACATGACTGACAGGAGGCATGTGTATACATGACTGACAGGGGGTGTGTGTACACATGATTGACAAGGAGCATTGTATGCATGACTGACAGGGGGCATGTGTATGCATGATTGACAAGGGGCATTGTATGTATGATTGACGGGGGGCCTGTGTATACATGACTGACAGGGAGCGTGTGTGTACATGACTGACAGGGCGTGTGTATACATGACTGACAGGGGGTGTGTGTACATGACTGACAGGGGGTGTGTGTACATGATTGATAGGGGGCATATGTATATATGACTGACAGGGGGTGTGTGTACATGACTGACAGGGGGTGTGTGTACATGATTGACAGGGGGTGTGTGTACATGATTGACAGGGGGTGTGTATACATGATTGACAGGGGGTGTGTGTACATGACTGACAGGGGGGGTGTGTATACATGATTGACAGGGGGCATGTATACATGACTGACAGGGGGGGGGTGTGTATACATGATTGACAGGGGGCATGTATACATGACTGACAGGGGGTGTGTATACATGATTGACAGGGGGCATGTATACATGACTGACAGGGGGGGGGTGTGTGTACATGACTGACAGGGGGTGTGTGTACATGACTGACAGGGGGGGGGGTGTGTATACATGATTGACAGGGGGTGTGTATACATGACTGACAGGGGGGGGGTGTGTATACATGACTGACAGGGGGTGTGTATATATGACTGACAGGGGGTGTGTGTACATGACTGACAGGGGGTGTGTGTACATGATTGACAGGGGGTGTGTATACATGATTGACAGGGGGTGTGTGTACATGATTGACAGGGGGTGTGTGTACATGATTGACAAGGGGCATATGTATATATGACTGACAGGGGGTGTGTGTACATGACTGACAGGGGGTGTGTGTACATGACTGACAGGGGGGGGGGGTGTGTATACATGATTGACAGGGGGCATGTATACATGACTGACAGGGGGGGGGGTGTGTATACATGATTGACAGGGGGCATGTATACATGACTGACAGGGGGTGTGTATACATGACTGACAGGGGGGGGGGTGTGTATACATGATTGACAGGGGGCATGTATACATGACTGACAGGGGGTGTGTATACATGATTGACAGGGGGCATGTATACATGACTGACAGGGGGGGGGTGTGTGTACATGACTGACAGGGGGTGTGTGTACATGACTGACAGGGGGGGGGGGTGTGTATACATGATTGACAGGGGGTGTGTATACATGACTGACAGGGGGGGGGTGTGTATACATGACTGACAGGGGGTGTGTGTACATGACTGACAGGGGGTGTGTGTACATGACTGACAGGGGGGGGGGTGTGTATACATGATTGACAGGGGGTGTGTATACATGACTGACAGGGGGGGGGTGTGTATACATGACTGACAGGGGGTGTGTGTACATGATTGACAGGGGGTGTGTGTACATGATTGACAAGGGGCATATGTATATATGACTGACAGGGGGTGTGTGTACATGACTGACAGGGGGTGTGTGTACATGACTGACAGGGGGTGTGTATACATGATTGACAGGGGGCATGTATACATGACTGACAGGGGGTGTGTGTACATGATTGACAGGGGGTGTGTGTACATGATTGACAAGGGGCATATGTATATATGACTGACAGGGGGTGTGTGTACATGACTGACAGGGGGTGTGTATACATGACTGACAGGGGGTGTGTATACATGATTGACAGGGGGCATGTATACATGACTGACAGGGGGGGGGGGGTGTGTACATGACTGACAGGGGGTGTGTGTACATGACTGACAGGGGGGGGGGTGTGTATACATGATTGACAGGGGGTGTGTATACATGACTGACAGGGGGGGGGTGTGTATACATGACTGACAGGGGGTGTGTATATATGACTGACAGGGCGTGTGTGTACATGACTGACAGGGGGTGTGTGTACATGACTGACAGGGGGGGGGTGTGTATACATGACTGACAGGGGGTGTGTATATATGACTGACAGGGCGTGTGTGTACATGACTGACAGGGGGTGTGTATACATGACTGACAGGGGGGGGGTGTGTGTACATGACTGACAGGGGGTGTGTATATATGACTGACAGGGCGTGTGTGTACATGACTGACAGGGGGTGTGTGTACATGACTGACAGGGGGTGTGTGTACATGACTGACATGGGGCATGTATACATGACTGACAGGGGGCATGTATACATGACTGACAGGGGGTGTGTGTACATGACTGACAGGGGGTGTGTGTACATGACTGACAGGGGGTGTGTGTACATGACTGACAGGGGGGGGGGTGTGTATACATGATTGACAGGGGGTGTGTATACATGACTGACAGGGGGGGGGTGTGTATACATGACTGACAGGGGGTGTGTATATATGACTGACAGGGGGTGTGTGTACATGACTGACAGGGGGTGTGTGTACATGATTGACAGGGGGTGTGTATACATGATTGACAGGGGGTGTGTGTACATGATTGACAGGGGGTGTGTGTACATGATTGACAAGGGGCATATGTATATATGACTGACAGGGGGTGTGTGTACATGACTGACAGGGGGTGTGTGTACATGACTGACAGGGGGGGGGGGTGTGTATACATGATTGACAGGGGGCATGTATACATGACTGACAGGGGGGGGGGTGTGTATACATGATTGACAGGGGGCATGTATACATGACTGACAGGGGGTGTGTATACATGATTGACAGGGGGCATGTATACATGACTGACAGGGGGTGTGTATACATGACTGACAGGGGGGGGGGTGTGTATACATGATTGACAGGGGGCATGTATACATGACTGACAGGGGGTGTGTATACATGATTGACAGGGGGCATGTATACATGACTGACAGGGGGTGTGTATACATGATTGACAGGGGGCATGTATACATGACTGACAGGGGGGGGGTGTGTGTACATGACTGACAGGGGGTGTGTGTACATGACTGACAGGGGGGGGGGGGTGTGTATACATGATTGACAGGGGGTGTGTATACATGACTGACAGGGGGGGGGTGTGTATACATGACTGACAGGGGGTGTGTGTACATGACTGACAGGGGGTGTGTGTACATGACTGACAGGGGGGGGGTGTGTATACATGATTGACAGGGGGTGTGTATACATGACTGACAGGGGGGGGGTGTGTATACATGACTGACAGGGGGTGTGTGTACATGATTGACAGGGGGTGTGTGTACATGATTGACAAGGGGCATATGTATATATGACTGACAGGGGGTGTGTGTACATGACTGACAGGGGGTGTGTGTACATGACTGACAGGGGGTGTGTATACATGATTGACAGGGGGCATGTATACATGACTGACAGGGGGTGTGTATACATGACTGACAGGGGGTGTGTATACATGACTGACAGGGGGGGGGGGTGTGTACATGACTGACAGGGGGTGTGTGTACATGACTGACAGGGGGGGGGGGTGTGTATACATGATTGACAGGGGGTGTGTATACATGACTGACAGGGGGGGGGTGTGTATACATGACTGACAGGGGGTGTGTATATATGACTGACAGGGCGTGTGTGTACATGACTGACAGGGGGTGTGTGTACATGACTGACAGGGGGGGGGTGTGTATACATGACTGACAGGGGGTGTGTATATATGACTGACAGGGCGTGTGTGTACATGACTGACAGGGGGTGTGTATACATGACTGACAGGGGGGGGGTGTGTGTACATGACTGACAGGGGGTGTGTATATATGACTGACAGGGCGTGTGTGTACATGACTGACAGGGGGTGTGTGTACATGACTGACAGGGGGTGTGTGTACATGACTGACATGGGGCATGTATACATGACTGACAGGGGGCATGTATACATGACTGACAGGGGGTGTGTGTACATGACTGACAGGGGGTGTGTGTACATGACTGACAGGGGGTGTGTGTACATGACTGACAGGGGGTGTGTATACATGATTGACAGGGGGCATGTATACATGACTGACAGGGGGTGTGTGTACATGACTGACAGGGGGCATGTATACATGACTGACAGGGGGCATGTATACATGACTGACAGGGGCATGTGTGTATACATGACTGACAGGGGCTGTGTATACATGACTGACAGGGGGTGTGTGTATACATGACTGACAGGGGGTGTGTGTACATGACTGACAGGGGGTGTGTATACATGACTGACAAGGGGTGTGTGTATACATGACTGACAGGGGGTGTGTGTATACATGATTGACAGGGGGCGTGTGTATACATGATTGACAGGGGGCGTGTGTATACATGATTGACAAGGAGCGTGTGTATGCATGACTAAGCCTTTTCTGACTGATCCAAGAGCACAAACATGCAACAAAATAATTTGCCATATAAAAGGCTTCCTCTTCTGCCTTCAAGACTCCTAATGTCCCACAACCACACATGCCACAACCGTGGTAGGCCAAGTCATGGACATATATGGAGGTTGTGTGTGTATTTTCATTGAACATGTACAGTTGAGGTGTTTATGTTGCTCCTCATACTAAGGTAACAGAAGAACAGTGAGTAAATATGAAACATGTTTATCAGACATGGTTTTTCATACATGTTTATCATACAGTGGTTCATCCACTGGAGGGATGAGTGGGAGTATGATGATTATTATTTTTGACTTGTGTTCGTTTTTTTTTTTTTTTCAGAGGAGAAATCCGAGCCAATATTTGTGCTCGGAATGAAGACAGCCACGTTGTCATGTGATATTGACATAGGCGTGAACCAGAACCGTATCACTCACATGTCATGGTACAAGAATGATCAGCTGATCTTTAGCAGGAAGGACAACAAGCGCTTTGAAGCTGTGGTGCCCAACAACACCTTGGTCATTCACAACCCAAGTATGCTGATTTAGTTTCTTAGTTACCTTGTGTTCTCTTGTTCACTTCAAACACATTTATTTTTGTTTTTAACCAGTTAGTGTCAGTTTACAGCAGCAGCTACAGAAGGACAGAACATGGTCATGGTTCTTTTTGTACCCTTTATCCCCATTTGGACACCTTTAAAGATAGCAACTAGTTGTGTCTAGGCAGTGTTTCCTGTTGTAAATATTGCCATAGAAGTGTGAAGTGATAGACCCTGATATCTGTTGAACCATGAGGTGGGGTGTCCAGCTGCCTTGTCACTTTTCTATCTCAGAATTAATCTTTGCTATCCAATAATTGCCGGTTCCCTGGTGAAGGATTTATGGATGCAGTTTGTAATCCCGCATACCCAGGTTCGAAACACAGCTGTGGGTGATTTTACAGCAGACCACCTTACATTGGATTTTTAGGAAATGGTATGGGTGCCAGTCGTTCAGAAAGCAGTGGCAAACAACTGAATGCAAACTTTCCCAGGAATCATGAACAGCCAAAAAATGCTGTGGTTGACTGCTACGTCCTGTAAAGGATATACAACAACCCAATAATTATGTGTATTGAGCAGATGAGTAAATAATTCTGTCGCTACTGGAAATTCATCTACAGACCATTGATTGATTGATTTAGGAACCAACATCACAGCAATCGGGACATTCCCATAAGCGCTCCGTCCCCATCCTCAGCAAACAGCGAAGAGTTCCAGCACTAATAGTTCCAGTAGCAATCTGATTATATGTCCGTCTCGCCTTTCCTCTGAGCGTCGATCGTCAGCCAGATCCCCTCGTCACACCTCGCTGCCTCATTCTAACCAGACTATGTTGATCCATTTGCTCCTCCGAGGTGTACACGTGCTCCCACAAGGCCGCAACCACGTCTGTCTTGTCATGCATCAATACTCCACCAAGTTTTGCCGAGCCATCCAATCTGTCCACCTGTTCATTCCCCAGCACACCAGCATGCCCCGGAGAAAAGATCCAGGTGATGCTTGCTATCTGTGACCTCCGAAGTGAAGCAAGCCACTCTGCACGAAGCTTGCCTGTTCTCACCCTCCTCAGCATGCTTTCTGAGTCAGTTTCACTGTCACATGTAGTATTGGGATACTGAGTCACAGACCATTGTTGATAAGCTAACTAAATATGTATAAATAACGTTAAAATGTATTTTTCTAATATGTGACTAATTGTTTCTGTTTTCTGACAGTTCGAGATGATTCTGGCCTTTACATTGCAAGATTTGATATTACCGACAGTCTTCGTTATGACTGCCATGTTCATTTCCGTGGTAAGTCTTGATTGTGTTAACTTCTAGATATTGTGGTGTGAATGTTTGTGGTATCTTCAGAAGATGGAAACAGAGTAAAGCCTTAACCCTTTACAGGGCACAGATTTTTCCTATTTCTAACTCTAAAACGGGCAAGATTTTTGAGGGTTTTAGTCACATTTTTGGTAATGTTAGTAAAAAGATCATAACTAAGTTGTTAGTGAATAGATTTTAGTGAAATAAAGAGCAAAATGAATAGAAATGCATGCAGATTAATAATTGTACTCACATGTCATATGGATAATCCAGTCTTGTTGGTATAATCCACATGTCATATGAATAATCCAGTCTTGTTGGTATAATCCACATGTCATATGAATAATCCAGTCTTGTTGGTATAATCCACATGTCATATGAATAATCCAGTCTTGTTGGTATAATCCACACATGTCATATGAATAATCCAGTCTTGTTGGTATAATCCACACGTTGTATGAATAATCCAGTCTTGTTGGTATAATCCACATGTCATATGAATAATCCAGTCTTGTTGGTATAATCCACATGTCATATGAATAATCCAGTCTTGTTGGTATAATCCACATGTCATATGAATAATCCAGTCTTGTTGGTATAATTCACATATGTCATATGAATAATCCAGTCTTGTTGGTATAATCCACATATGTCATATGAATAATCCAGTCTTGTTGGTATAATCCACACATGTCATATGGATAATCCAGTCTTGTTGGTATAATCCACACATGTCATATGGATAATCCAGTCTTGTTGGTATAATCCACATATCATATGAATAATCCAGTCTTGTTGGTATAATCCACATGTCATATGAATAATCCAGTCTTGTTGGTATAATCCACATGTCATATGAATAATCCAGTCTTGTTGGTATAATCCACACATGTCATATGAATAATCCAGTCTTGTTGGTATAATCCACATGTCATATGAATAATCCAGTCTTGTTGGTATAATCCACATATGTCATATGAATAATCCAGTCTTGTTGGTATAATCCACGCATGTCATATGAATAATCCAGTCTTGTTGGTATAATCCACACATGTCATATGGATAATCCAGTCTTGTTGGTATAATCCACACATGTCATATGGATAATCCAGTCTTGTTGGTATAATCCACATATCATATGAATAATCCAGTCTTGTTGGTATAATCCACATGTCATATGAATAATCCAGTCTTGTTGGTATAATCCACATGTCATATGAATAATCCAGTCTTGTTGGTATAATCCACACATGTCATATGAATAATCCAGTCTTGTTGGTATAATCCACATGTCATATGAATAATCCAGTCTTGTTGGTATAATCCACATATGTCATATGAATAATCCAGTCTTGTTGGTATAATCCACGCATGTCATATGAATAATCCAGTCTTGTTGGTATAATCCACGCATGTCATATGAATAATCCAGTCTTGTTGGTATAATCCACATGTCATATGAATAATCCAGTCTTGTTGGTATAATCCACATATGTCATATGAATAATCCAGTCTTGTTGGTATAATCCACATATGAACACAAATATTTACAAAATATTACACATTATTTGTGAGTGTCAGTCATATATACACTATGTACAAACACTGCCAACTGCTCACTGGCCTCCAAGATGCTGGGGAAAACAAGTGTCCTTACAGTAGTTCACTTGGCACACATCACAGCCATACAACCTTTCAATGGCTCGTCCTGCAGGGGTACGACGTTTGGTGTGTCTGCACACCGCACAGGCTTTCTTCCTGCCCTCAAACCTGCTTGGCCTTTCCTCTTTGATGCAGCCTTCTTCCTGCTGGAGAATCCTGCGATGAGTTTCTTAGATAAATCCAGACGGAAGTCCAGAAGGGCGTAGCGTTTGCTGGGCTTTGCTGTGGACTGGTCGAACAGGATGAATGCACTGTTTATGCATGAATCTAAGACAAAACTGAAGAGGTAGTGCCTTGACGTAAATCCGGTAATAACTCAACATGAATTTCATAATCAAGGTTTCCAAACTCGTTAACCCTTTACAGGGCAGATGCTTGTCCGTTTTGTAGCCCTGAACGGGCAAGATTTTTTCAGGTTCTGTAAAATTTCGGGTCGCGTTAGTAAAAACATCACAAATAAGGTGTTAGTCAACCGATTTTAGTTAAATAAACAACACAATGAAGGGAAAAGCATGCAGAATATGTTACTCACGTGATTGTTGCCGGTAATCCATATATGAACACAAATATTTACGAAATACGGCATGTTGTTTGTGATTTTCCGTCATCTATACGGCAATTTACAAACACATTTTCAGAATCATAATCACTTTCTTTAAAGTCTGACTCACGACTGCTAATGCAAAGTAACGCTTTGCACTGATATCTAGCTCCGATTAATAATCAACTTCGTGCCCTTTAATGTCATTTAAATTGAACAGAGCGAAATCTCGGCTATCACTTGAAGAATCGCCGAAATCCATTTTGAAAAACAGCGTTAAAATCCTGAAAACTATCAAAAAAAGTCCGTTAAAGTCTGTTCAAAGTCATTGTAGCGCGTTTACAAATGGCGGCCACGTTGTCAAGCTATCGGCGAAAGTGAAAGTAGTCATCGGAAGTGTCGGAAAACCGAGAGATCGCGTTTTTAAAACGACTAGTCGTCAAAGACGCGATTGGGCGCTACGCCCGTATAACGCATCGAATGCTATCAGGCGCTATGCCCGTTAAAGGGTTAAATTAGAACATTAAAAGTTCTCACCTGAACTTTGGCAAATATGAAATAAACTCACGTAGATATTATAGGATTCAGCTCTTCTAGAATATAGACTGCCCTTGACACAGGGTCGGTGTCTATTTACTATCTACAAATAACCTCCCTATTCTATCCTGTTCACCTTGAAGCCTGGTTTTCCATTCCACAGTTCCGTCGTTCAGAATTCGCCTAGGTTTTCTGTTCCCAGTCCTTCTATTGATGGCTTCTTGTCAACAAATTCCTCGTCCTGTTGTTTACTTGCTGATCCTCGTAATCATTGCATCCAGATATCCACTTGACACAGACTTTAGAAAACACAAACGCTTAGTAACACAGCCTCACAACGTCTGACTCTTTGTTGTCCTATGACGTCTCATGTCTCCCTTGGTTTTCCTGTGCATCTTCCACTTTGGTGCATCTCTTTCTTCTTTTTCCTGTATCTTCTTTTGGCGTACTCGTCATATGGCAGGTAGCGCCAGTATTTTCTGCACTTCTTCAGTGTAGAGTAATACCCCCTCATTTGATCTGCCTTGTCCACCCCTCCCATGCATTGGTTGTAGAGTTTGATGACAGCAGGGCAGGACACAGGCTTTCTGGTGCGAATGTGCCGGTCCCATCGCTCAACAGTGTCCAATGTGTGTGAGGTATTGTTGGAGAGCATGAAGACATCCCTTTTATCATGCCACACAGTAGCAAGCAGATCCTCTTTCTGGAAGACTTGATGATCCCCTTGCTTCATTTTTCTCTTATCTCTGAATGCCAGAGGCAGATCTTTCCGGTTCTTTTTTACCGTTGCTGCCGCATAAGTTTTCTCTTGGAGAAGGTTAGTAAAAAGCCCAACTGACGAAAAAAAGTTATCAAAATAGAGGTGATGATACTTTCCCAAAAAGGGGACATTGCATCACTACATCATGGCCCAGTCCATGCTGAGTGCCACCATCTATTTTGCCATGGTAAATAGGAAACTGGAGGAGGTAACCAGTTGCTGACTTGCAAGCACACCAAACTTTCATTCCCCATTTTGTTGGCTTGGCTGGTAGATATTGTTTTAGTGCATTCCTGCCTTTGAATGGCACCATTGCCTCATCAATGGAAATTTCCTTCTTAGGTTTGTAATGTAAGAAAGTCCTATTAGCCATGTCAATGAGAGGCCGAATTTTGTGGAGGCGGTCACTGCCGTCAGCTGTGTTGTTGTCAGCCACATGTAAATACTGCTCCAGCTTCTTGAATCTCTTGAGGGGCATCACATTCTTCACACCTGGCACTCCCAACATATCATCTGTAGACCAGTACAATTCCAAACGAGGAGGTTTGTAGATCCCCAATAATATGAGCAGACCAAAATAGGCCTGCATTTCGGTTGTGTTTGTTGGAACTCAGCCTCGATCATCTATTTGTTCGATCTTTTGCCTAGCATACACATTTGTTTGATCGGCAATCATTTTAAACGTTTGTTCCTCAAAGAGTTGAAGAAAGAATGCTTGCTGAAAACGATCGTCAGTTGTTAAGTTGACGCCAGTTTCTTCACTAAATTCTTCGATATTCAATGTTGTTGTTGTGTTGCTCCAACCGTTTGTGCCGCGAGACGGCCCCGCCCAACTTTCTTCAGCGACATTTTCTTAATCAGATTCATTTTCTTCAAAGTCCGAAAGATCTGAAGTGTGCACGCTGCACATGCTATCACTGAGATCCAGTACCTATTTATCGTCATTTTCGTGTGTTTCAATGTCACTTAAATTGAACCCATCAAAATCGCCACTATCGCTTGAAGAATTGAGGAAATCCATTTTGAATAACGCACCCCCTCTGCTGTGTGTCCACCGTGACGAGGTAGAGGGGCTTGCGCGTCCCAATGACCCCAAGAGCTATGCCGACAGTAGCACAGCTACTGGTAGGGCCACCCATGTCGGACAGGTCAAGGGAGAGGGACCAGACGAAGAGACACACAAACCTGCTGCCTTGTAGGTAGACTGGGGACAGTCAAAGGCTAGGGAAAGCACCCCGAATAAATGGTTGTCGAAATCGGATGTACTGAGCCACAGGCTTGACAAAGCAGTGCAACGTAAAACCTGCTGCCTTGTAGGTAGACTGGGGACAGTCAAAGGCTAGGGAAAGCATCCCGAATAAATGCTTGTCGAAATCGGATGTACTGAGCCACAGGCTTGACAAAGCAGTGCAACGTAACTTAATTCATGATGTCACAAATCAAAATTAATCATTATGGTGCTAATCCCGCGAAGTCCCATCAGGCGGCGATAGTGCCGGGCCCCCTGCCTCGAGGGGGTCCACCCATGACTACTGGTGGTCACCTTCCCCTGTGCTGTGGAGTCAAGGCACAGAGGAGTAGGTTAAGAGCTATTGACCAAATACCCAGGACACTCAACATACTACAGTGGAATGCCGAAGTAGTTTACAAGAAGGTCTCCCTAACACAGCGTCTTCATAAAGATAGAATAGATGCGGCATGCATTCAAGAGACACACCTCAACGCCAATCGCAAATTCTCAGTCAGAGGATATCAGGCCACACGTTTAGACCGCGAAGGACACAAAGGAGGAGTTCTAATACTTACACGAAATACAGTACCTTGCAGCGAAGTATCTGTGATCTCTGACAACCAAACGGAAATTATAGGTGTTGATATAATGATAAAGGACGTAAAAATAAGAATCTACAATCTGTATAGCCCAGCAGATAAGGACCTTACACTCTCAAACATGAAAATAACTGACACAAACTACATTATTGTCAGAGACTTTAATAGCCGTTCAGAAAGATGGGGATACCCAGATACTGACAAAAGAGGAGATGAATTGGAGGACTGGGAAATAGACTCAAATCTCCATCTACTCAACAAAGCGGATGACACACAGAGCTTCTACTCCAGAAGATGGCTTACCACTTCTACTCCAGACTTAGCTTTCTGCACAGGAGACATGCTCCACAAAATTGATCGCCATGTGCTGGACCAATTAGCAGGTAGTGACCACAGACCAATCAAGCTTGTAATGAATATGGAGTATGTTCCACAGGAGCAAAAGCCCTTGCCCCGCTGGAATTACAAACGAGCAGATTGGTACAGATTTGCCATACTAACAGACAAATATTGTGAAAACATAAATACACGATATGGCAACATAAAGCAAATGGTGGAAAGTCTAAACAGAGCGATAATACAGGCAGCCACTGAGTCCATTCCAAGAGGAGTGAGGGAAAATTACAAACCATGCTGGACTGAAGAACTACAAAGTTTGGAGGACAAAGTTGAAGATGCCAGGAAGACATCAGAGAGAGAACAAACAATTGAAGCGAACATCTCTCTCAAAGCCATCTCAGCAAAATATAAAAGAACAGTAAATCAAACAACAAGAGATTGTTGGAGGGAAAAAACAGAAAACCTGAATTTTGACAGGGATGGAAACAAACTGGAAACTAGTGAAAGCCATGAACAATGAAGGACCTAGAAACAAACAAATAACAATTAAACAAGAAATGCCTTGCTTACAGGAAAAAAGGCTGCAAATGCACTAATGGAACACTATGCAAATGCAAACCACATTGATATTACAACCGAACAGAAGAAAGCAATCAAAGACAAACAGATACATCATAGAAATACAGAGACAGCAGCAGAATATATGATGGCAAATCTAACAATGGAAGAAATGGAACAGGCAGTGAATACCCTAAAAAAGAAGAAATCACCAGGAAAGGATGGAATCACAAATGAAATGCTAATAGGACTAGGCACCAAGGCAAAGAAGAAACTACTAGCAGTCCTAAATAACAGCTGGAAGAGAGGAATAGTCCCACAGGCATGGAAGGAAGCTATACTAATACCAGTCCCAAAGAAAGGAAAAGACCTGGAAGAACCAAATGGCTATCGACCTATCAGTCTACGTAGCTGTGTAGGAAAATTAATGGAACGCATTATCAATGGCAGGCTAACATGGCATCTGGAAGAAAACAAACTCTTAACACCACACCAAGCAGGATTCAGAAAGTACAGATCCACTGAAGATCAAATAACCTATATAGCTCAGGAAATAGAGGATGCCTTCCAAGAGAAAAAGCACACACTAGCAGTCTGGATAGATTTAGAAAAAGCATTTGAAAAAGTATGGAAGGAAGGACTGAAAATAAAACTGCAAAAAATGCATGTTTGTGGAAAAATGTATAAATGGATCAGCCACTACCTTGAGAACAGAACTGCCAGGACAAAAGTACAAGGACAAACAAGCAAAATGATGCTGTTGGTGCAAGGTGTCCCCCAAGGAGGAGTTCTTTCACCAACATTATTCCTAGCATATATAAATGACATCACGGAAAATTTTCCAGCCAGAGTACACACATCCTCCTTTGCAGATGACCTAGCCATATGGACATCTGAAGAATATATTAGTACAGCTAACAGCAGAATACAGCAAGCCTTATTAGCGCTAGAGGACTGGTCAAAATCATGGCTAGTGAAGATAAGTGAGGATAAAACAACATGCACAGTGTTCTCCCTCTCAAATAAAACTCAGCAACCTAAGCTGGTATTGAATGGAAAAATATTGCGCCATGAAGAAAATCCAAACTATCTAGGAGTCACCTTTGATCGTCGCCTGACATGGAAGACACAGGTTGAGAAAAATCGAACAAGAGCAAGGCAGAGAATGGCAATCATGAAAAAGCTTGCTGGTACAATGTGGGGAGCAGATGAGAAAGTTCTCAAGAAGTTATATACTGGACGGGTGAGGCCAGTACTGGAATATGGCATTGCAGCTTGGGCAACAGCAGCTAAGTCAAACTTTAACAAAATAAGTAGCGTCCAAAACCAAGGAATGTGAATCATAACTGGAAGCCTGAAGACAATGCCTATTAATGAACTAGAAAAGATCGCTTGTTTACAACCAATGCAGGACAGAAGAGATAGCAGAGCCCAGCATCAAGCAGAAAAATTTAGAAGATTGACAGACCACCCTATGTATAAAAGATCTAATGGTTTTGGAAAAGGAAGACTGAAGCGTAGCAACTTTGTAGAAACTACAAAACGAAAGATTAGGGCAGATCCGATACTTAACATATCAACAGTCAAGCCCATTTACAATGCACACAACTTCCCAGCTTGGAGACAGCAGCAACTGCCTGAGATGATAGAACACATTCCTGGTATTGAGAGAAAGAACACTCAGAATGAAACCGAAAGAAGAAAAATAACCCTCAACTACACAAAAGAACATTACCCAAGCAGCAATTGGACCCATGCATATACAGATGGATCAGCCAAAGATTCAATTAAAAATGGAGGAGGAGGAATTCTCCTTAATTAAAAAAATGGAGTGATAAAAACACAGTCAGTGGCAACTGGAAAATTCTCAAGTAACTTCAAATCGGAGGTAGAGGCTTTGAAAACTGCAGCAGAAATGCTCTTGATGGAGGAAAATAAAGAGAAGCAAATAGCTATCTTCACAGATGCAAAGTCAACTGTCTCAATACTGAAGAGCAAACACAGCACAGAACTAGCTGACCTAAGAGCAGCACTCCATGGTCTATGCCAGAAATCCAAAAAAGTTGTAATACAGTGGATCCCATCACATTGCAGTATACCTGGAAATGAAGAGGCTGACAGACTAGCAAAAGAGGGTGGACGATTACCACAGCCTGACATAGACATAACCTATAATGAGGCAAAAAGGTTTATAAAAAGCACTTATAGAACCAAATGGGAATCAGAGCATCCAGGCCACCAGAAGGATGATGCATATTACAAACTCGACCGAAGAGAACAAGTTGCAATCTTCAGACTCCGCACAGGACATAACAGGCTGAAACACCACTTGTTCAATAAACTAAAGATAGGAGATACCGATGAATGTAATTGTGGAACTGGTAAAATGACAGCTAAACATTTGCTGCAGGAGTGCCCAATATATGCAGAACAGAGAAATATAATTTGGCCCACGCCTGCTTCATTTGAGGACAAGCTCTATGGAGATATCAACAAGCTCAAGTTGACTACAGCTTACTTTAACTACATTCAGGTTGACATCTAAAGGTGCATGAAGTTGTATTTAGACTGCCACACTTCATACCACAGGTATGTCGGTTACAAAAGCGTCCCAGAGGCATGAAATGGAATATTGCTTGGATAGCAAATCCATTACATGGAAAGTCTGAATCAAAAGCTCACTGTGTGGGCTTCGTAAAAGGTGGAAAAAGTGTCCTAGTGACACGACATGGAATATTGCTTGGATAGCAAATCCATTTCGTGAAAAGTCCGAATCGAAAGCTCACTGTGTGGGCTTCATAAAAGGTGGGAAAAGTGTCCTAGTGGCACGAAATGGAATATTGCTTGGATAGCAAATCCATTATGTGGAAAGTCTGAATCGAAAGCTCACTGTGTGGATGTCATCTGCAGACTGCATTCTTCTGGTTTCCGGAGGAACAGCCTATGGTAAACGGAAGGCCCAATATACGGAAGTGAGGCTAAGCAGCCATGGGCAGGATGTGACGATTCCTTGGGTGAGCCCAGTACCAGAGCGCTGTGTGATGGCTCTGCAAGCATGGAACCTTGGATGGCGGGGAATGCCCATGGTCTGCCCCTGCCTTCCCTTGAGGGTGACCAGAATGTCTTTGGCTGTTCTATATGGGCCAGCTAGGATGGGGTATAACACCACAACAGTGAGATTCAAACGTCCTAAGAAACCCCCGGGAAGGTTAACCCGGTCAACAAATGCCCGCAGAAGTTGGATGTGTCGGCCTAACGGCGCAAGAACGCAGCTCTGCTGTAAACAGACACAAAGCAGTCAGATCCGCACAAAAAATCCGGATGAACGCAGAAGGAGAAGAAGAAGAATAACGCACAAAAACCCTGAAAACTAATGAACAATCTGATCAAATTTAACGAAAATACTTGCAAACGTTACCCACGCTTTCACTCTATCAGCAAGACTGGTAGAAAGGAACAGGAAGTCTCAGAAATTCGCGAGATCGCATTTTTAAAACGACTAGTATTCAAAGACGGAATCAGACGTTCTGCTCGTTAAGGGCATTGGCCGCAAATGGCTGTTTTGCCTGTTAGGGTTAATTATAATAATGACTTCTATAAATTGTGGTGTGAATGTTTGTTCTTTCTTTACCTGTGAATGTAAGCTCAACAAGGAGTCATCATCCAGTTAATGTCAGTGCAGAGTGAGCCATCATCCTTTTGTGTAAGTGCATATTGTGATGATTTAATGTGTCAGCTTGTTTTATGGAACTGAAACACAAACTGTGAGGACTTGTAGTCCCTGTCACTGAGACCTTCAGCTTGGGCCCATACAAATAGCCTAGTAGTGTTCTGTCATTGATTCATTCAGTAGCCATTTCATTAACTTGCTGCTTGTAAATATCGTTGCTTCAGGATTTTGCTCTGGGTGATTGTAATCTCATGTTTCTCTTCCCTGTGAAACAATATAGCCGGGCCTTTGGTGCTGGACTTTGAGAAGTCAAAGAACCTAATAGAGGGAGACGACATGGAGCTCCACTGTGTGGTAAAAGGCTACCCATATGCAGAGGTGACCTGGTACAAAGGCAAGGATATTGTGAATGCCTCTACAGGCGATGACAACCGCGTCACCTTGCAAGACCTGGGTGGATATAAGAATGCTCGATTATTTATACGGCGTGTGGATTATGATGATGCAGGAGAATATAGTTGTGTGGCCTACAGTTCTTATTTCCCAAATAATACTTCGTCCAAGGGACTCACAATCAGAATTAAAGGTAAGGAGATATGTGCCTAACTCTCTTCCACTTCATGTGTTATTTGGGATGCCTTAATACAGTATGTTTGGTGATGTCACATAGTCATTTAGTTAGTTAGTTAGTCATAGTCATTGAAAGGTGCATAAAGTAACCTATACCAGCAGCCTGTATTTTCCTTGGGATGTCAATATGACTATATATGTTATTAAATGAACTGTCTACCATATATTGATTATCTGATTAAAAGTGAGAAACATATGCACACTTCATTATTATTCTTTAACACATGATCTGACCTAATAAAAACAATTTCAATGAGTTGCAAAATATGCAGCTTTCAATGTAAATGTATGCAGAATTTTTCAGTATGCTTATTATAGACACCGACACTATTTTATTGTGGGACAGCAAAGCAAATCAAATAGAATGGTGTAATGATTTATTATCGCAAGATCTGACCTAATGGAAATAATTGAAATGGCCTCATAAACCCAGCAGCCAGCTTCTAAAATAAATCATAATACACCCTATTAATAAAGCCCATAGAAACCATATATTTTGATATCTATGGGACAAGGAAACAGAACAGATGGTGTCACTATTTTATTCATATCAGTCAAAGATTTAATAATGTTAGTTAGTTGCATATTCTTTACTGGATGTCACAGTCAACACCAGCATGTTTTGCTTTTGTAATCTCTTGTCAAGTTTACGTTCAATAGTTTGCCATTGCTTTCTGAACGACTGGCACCCATACCATTTTTAAAAAAAACCAACGCAAGGCAGTCTGCTGCCAAATTGCCCACAGCTGTGTTTTGAAAGCGGGTATGTGAGATTAAGAACTGCACCCATAACCCCTTCACCAGGGAGCCGGCTTTATTAATGTAGTTGATTACAGTTACTCAATTATTATAACTCGCAGAATAATATTTTTGTATATACAGACTATACTTTCCCTTGGTCAACATCGGCGACGTGGAGAGGAGGAACTTGCTACTGGGCAACAGCTGGTTCTCCGATTTCCATTGTCCAGGCTTGTGCCCTGAAGAGGTCACTTCAGCACCGCATAAAGTGGTGACACAACATGGGAAGCAGCATTTGCCGGTTATAAGTCTTAATGCTCGATTGGTGTAGAGCAAGGCGCCAGGGGCTACTTCCGATGGTGGGAGAGATCATTGTATCTCACTAGACAGCTACCGCCCGCCTAAGCTGGGCATCCCCCAGTCAATAATGTGTTGTCTCGCCACTGTTCATCTGCTCCTGAGGGTGTGTGGAACTTAGGAGAAAATCCTGACACATGGACCGCAATCTATACACCTAGCAACAAGAAAAAAACAAAACAACCGGCCCTAAGGCTGGGAACATGGAACGTAAGAACCATGACCCCTGGCATCTCAGACGATCTAAACGAGATTGTGGATGCCCGCAAAACTGCAGTGATAAACAACGAACTACTAAGACTGGGGATAGACATTGTCGCCTTGCAAGAGACCAGACTCCAAGAATCTGGAAGCATCAAGGAGAGGGACTTCACTTTCTACTGGCATGGCAAGCCGTGCGGAGAGATCAGGTAGCATGGAGTTGGCTTCGCTATCAGAAACAAGCTGCTTAATTCCATCATACCACCAAGTGATGGCACTGAAAGAATACTGAAGCTCCAACTCCAGACAGACGCAGGCCCAGTTAGTATTATAAGCGTTTACGCCTTAACACTAACTGCAGCATCAGAATCTAAAGACAAGTTCTATGACGACCTTAGCAAAGAAGTCAGTGAAACACCAGAGAAACATCTTTTTATCCCGGGGGATTTCAATGCCAGGATTGGCTCCGACCACAAATCTTGGCCTTCATGTCTAGGACAGTTTGGCGTTGGGAAGATCAATGACAATGGACAACATCTCTTGGAATTCTGCAGCCACCATAATCTGTGCGTGACTAACACCTTCTTTGACACGAAACCTCAACACAAGGTGTCATGTAGGCACCCCAGGTCAAAGACCTGGCACCAACTCGACCTGGTGCTCACTAAACGCAGCAACCTCCGCAATGTACGGCTGACTCGCAGCTATCATAGTGCTGACTGTGACACCGACCATTCACTCGTCTCCAGCAAGGTGCAAGAGAATCTACAGAAGCCGAACAGAAGGAAGACCACGCATTGACACCAGCGGCACCCAAAATAAAGAGATGGTCAACAAATTCATGCAGGATCTAGCGGATACTCTGCCTGGCCTCACAGACGGAAATTCCACCGAGAGATGGAGTCATTTTCGCGACACCATCTATGTGACATGTATGTCATCATCCCTCAGTCTTTTCTAGCAGACGTTGCTAGGACGCGCTACCTGAAGAGTAGAGGCTATTAAAATTTCGACGGGAGAATTAACAAAACGAACTGTGGTTTGAATTAAGGCCAGTGATTGGCCGAGCACCGGAAACAAAGGCTTAGGCAGATAAAGGCTTGAGCTAGACAAAGCCGACCTCGTCAATCGCCATGTTTTCTTCAAAGTTAGCGCGTGACCCATTGTTAGTGGGTTAATCAATAGCCACTTATTCTCTGCGTTTTAGGCGCTAGAGATGGCGGTGGAGTATTGGCCTAGTCACCATGATTGGAACTGAAGTTATAGTCAACTTATTTGAATTTAGAGGCAGGAAACTGGGTTATCAGCCTCCCCCTAATATTCTACAGAGAGTGCTGGTTACTGCTACACACCCTGAACCTGAATGTCAATGCCTGGATAATTAATGGACTGACTATGCTGAAGTGGATTCCCTACCACTGGGAACTTACAGACGGTGTTAATCTTTTCAATGTCTGCAAAGACATGAGGCATGCCTGGCCTAGATGGTTTTCAGCGTATACCCTCTTCTAAAAGTCACCGCCTGATTCCACGTTCAACTGTCATATTCCAGAGGCTCATGGATAGTCTGGAATTCACCATCATTTACCAGTAGGGATTTACCAACTGATTTTGTGAACTCCCAGCTTCCTTTGAATCTTCTCATCCATCTTATCCCAGACATGGATACTCAAACACTATACCAACTCCCGGTCAATCAAGTCGTATATTCAGCTGAAGAAAGAATAACCTACATCTTAACCCAGAAAAGGGCTGGAATATTCAGGCCCAATTCAAGTTAGTTCTGTCAGGAAATTCTAATGGATTATGCGATGTCACTCCTCATCCAAAGATATACTGAAAGTGTTTGTGCCTGATCCTGATCGAATCAATCACATGGACTCCTGTGTGTCATGCCACGCCAGAACGTTTCCAACTCATATCTGTCTGTTATACCACCCCGGAATGCTCCTAGCCCAGTGACTTAGCAACTGTGACTTGAGAGATTACAGTATATCCACTTTGGATTCATATGGATTACTCCGACATGTTATTCGTTTTGGATATATGATCCGGCGGTTAAAGCTCCGTGTGTGTGTGTGCAATCCCCAATTTTCTAAATAGGAGGATATATGCAACGCAGCTGTTTCCCTGGATTATAGAGAGTGTGATTATGGCCAGACTTTTTCTAGTGGATATTGGAGAGGGAGTCTTCATCAGACCCATAGGATATTTCTAGATACAGATTAGATAGAATTTCTTTATCTATTTCTTTGTATGAATTATTTACTTTGTTTTGTGTTTGATACAGGTATTTTATGTGAACTCTTTTTTTTTTTGGGGGGGGGGGGGGGATTTTTGGGGACTTCTGTTGTGGTTGTATACTTTGTGTGCATTGCCTGAATATGAATAATTTCTTTCATGTATATGTCACCATATTGTAGCCAACAGGGTTTGTCCAAGACCCAAATGTTTTCACAATACAGTTGTTTGTTTGTTTGGTTTAACCAAGCCTTGCAGTTACTTCATTGTTAACCTGTTGTTCCAAAATTGATGTTTATAGTCCAGTTATTGTTACTGTTATGTGATACAGTGAGTCATTGTACTGTTTTTTTCTAACAGTGGCTGTTTTCCTCTGTCATGTAATCCAGTTGTTGCGTCTAACATTGGTTGTTGTCCCTCTGTTGTATAATACGGTGGATGTGCATGACCGTGGATTCTTGTCATTGTTTATATATATGTGGGAGATTAAATGTGGGGCGGGGCACTTACACATAGACACACCTTCTGGGTAGAGTGATTAGTACTCGGGGGTCTGTGGTAGAACTTCCCGGATCTCCCAGCCTTCTATGGGAAACATTTCTTCTATGTTAGTGTTGAACTTGCACCCTTTTCTGCCGTGTTCAATGCTTGGGGGTTTTACGAGCCAATATATTATCTCCTATAGAGGGCGTGTTTGGGATTTAGACCCCATTCATACTGAATACCCCTAGCGAAACTTGTCCTTATCCTAATTTATTATATTTACCACCCCACAATCTACAATACAGCACTATCAACATTTGGCAAGAAGCAAACTAAGTCAACCGACTGGTTTGAAGCACACTCTGAAGAGATGCTCCCAGTCCTGGAGATAAAGAGATTTGCATTCTCAATGTATAAAGCATCACCTTCAGAGAAAACACTGCAGTCATTGCGAACGGCCAGAAATAGAGTACAACAGATGGCAAGAAGATGTGCCAACAGGTACTGGCTATAGCTCTCTGCTCAAATTCAAACTTGTGCAGACACTGGAAACATAAGAGGAATGTACGAGGGCATTAAGCAAGCTGTCGGTCCATCAAAAAATAAGATGGTCCCTTTACGATCAACTGAGGTGGTAATCAAAAAGATCGAGCGAAACAAATGGATCGCTGGGTAGAACACTACTCAGAGCTATACTCAGTGAATAACACTGTCAGCGAAGAAGCTCTGGAAGCCATCGATCAACAGTCCGCCATGCATGCCCTGGATAACGAACCTTGCCTCACAGAAATCAGCGAAGCACTAGACTCTCTCAAATCCGGCAAGGCACCTGGAAAAGATAGTATTCCACCTGAAATTTTAAAATGTAGCAAAGAAAGAATCATCCCAGAACTGTATGTAATATTTCAGCTCTGCTGGAAAGAAAAATCAATACCACAAGATATGAAAGACGCAAACATCGTTACCCTTTATAAAAACAAAGGCGACAGAAGCGACTGCAACAACTATCACGGCATTTCCCTACTCAGCATTACAGGCAAGATTTTTGCCAGAGTAATCCTTAAAAGATTACACATTCTTGCTGAAAGAATCTACCCCGAATCACAGTGCGGATTTAGACCCAACAGGTCCACCATCGATATGATTTTCACACTCTGGCAGCTCCAAGAGAAGTGCAGAGAACAGAGGAAGCCATTATATATTGCCTTCATCGACCTCACAAAGGCATTTGACCTCGTGAGCAGAAGCGACCTATTTAAGGTCCTTGAAAAGGTTGGATGTCCACCCACCCTTCTTAGTCTTGTGAAATCATTCCACAAAAACATGCAGGGGACCATTTTACTTGACGGCTCAACATCCTAGTCATTCAGCATCAGCAGCAGAGTAAAGCAGGGCTGCGTGCTTGCTCCTACACTCTTTGGTATCTTCTTCGCTGTTCTCTTAAGGCAGGCATTTGGGACTGCCACTAAAGGCATATACCTCCACACAAGATCTGATGGCAAACTTTTTAACCCATCAAGACTCAAGGCAAAGACCAAAATAAGATCAAGATGCATAAGAGAATTACTTTTTGCAGATGATGCAGCACTGACTACTCATACAGCAGATGATCTCCAAAGGCTCATAGATCGTTTTGCAGCCGCCTGCAAAGACTTTGGGCTCACCATTAGCCTAATATAAAACACAGGTGATGGAACAAGATGCTGGTGCGCCTCTGTCAATCAAAATTTCTAATTACGAATTGAAGGTTGTCCACGAGTTTGTGTATTTGGGGTCGACAATATCAGATAATCTTTCATTAGAGACAGAAATCGACAGACGCATTGGAAAGGCAGCCACAAAATTTTCCAGGCTGGCTAAAAGAGTTTGGGAGAATAATAGACTAACAGAGCGTACAAAAGTTCAAGTATATAAAGCTTGTGTTGTTAGCACACTACTCTGTGGGTCTGAATCCTGGACCCTGTACTCAGGACAGGAAAGGAAGTTGAATTCCTTCCACATGAGATGTCTGAGACGTATCCTGGGCATAACATAGAAAGACCACATAACAAACAAACAGGTGCTTGAAAGAGCAGATATTACCAAAGTGCACACCCTCCTCAAGTAGAGACGCCTCCGGTGGCTGGGCCACGTATCTCGAATGGAGGATGAACGTATTCCCAAAGATCTCCTTTACGGAGAACTAGCCACAGGAAAGAGGCCAACCTGAAGACCCCAAATGCGATATAGAGATGTGTGTAAACAAGATATGAAAACCATTGGAATAGATCCAGACACGTGGGAGAGAGTTGCAACAGACAGATGCTCCTGGAGAAGAGATGTACGAAACGGACTGGTGCTCTTTGAGCGCAATCTGATCCAACAAACTGAGGATAGGTGGCACAGGCTCAAAGCGCAGTCACTTACTGCGGGACTTGCTTCTTCTTACAGATGCGGAAACTGTGACAGAGATTGTCACTCTCGCATTGGACTATACAGTCACCAGCGGTGCTGTCAGGCACCTCCCCAGCGGCACAACTCTATAGTCCCTCAGGACTGAAAGAGGCCTACTACAGACTATACTGACTATTGTATATACAGACTCAGGACTGAAAGAGGCCTACTACAGACTATACCGACTATTGTATATACAGACTCAGGACTGAAAGAGACCTACTACAGACTATACTGACTATTGTATATACAGACTCAGGACTGAAAGAGGCCTACTACAGACTATACTGACTATTGTATATACAGACTCAGGACTGAAAGAGGCCTACTACAGACTATACTGACTATTGTATATACAGACTCAGGACTGAAAGAGGCCTACTACAGACTATACTGACTATTGTATATACAGACTATACTGACTATTGTATATACAGACTATACTGACTATTGTATATACAGACTCAGGACTGAGAGAGGCCTACTACAGACTATACTGACTATTGTATATACAGACTCAGGACTGAGAGAGGCCTACTACAGACTATACTGACTATTGTATATACAGACTCAGGACTGAAAGAGGCCTACTACAGACTATACTGACTATTGTATATACAGACTCAGGACTGAAAGAGGCCTACTACAGACTATACTGACTATTGTATATACAGACTATACTGACTATTGTATATACAGACTATACTGACTATTGTATATACAGACTATACTGACTATTGTATATACAGACTATACTGACTATTGTATATACAGACTATACTGACTATTGTATATACAGACTATACTGACTATTGTATATACAGACTATTGACTATTGTATATACAGACTATACTGACTATTGTATATACAGACTATACTGACTATTGTATATACAGACTATACTGACTATTGTATATACAGACTCAGGACAGAGAGGCCTACTACAGACTATACTGACTATTGTATATACAGACTATACTGACTATTGTATATACAGACTCAGGACTGAAAGAGGCCTACTACAGACTATACTGACTATTGTATATACAGACTCAGGACTGAAAGAGGCCTACTACAGACTATACTGACTATTGTATATACAGACTCAGGACTGAAAGAGGCCTACTACAGACTATACTGACTATTGTATATACAGACTCAGGACTGAAAGAGGCCTACTACAGACTATACTGACTATTGTATATACAGACTATACTGACTATTGTATATACAGACTCAGGACTGAAAGAGGCCTACTACAGACTATACTGACTATTGTATATACAGACTATACTGACTATTGTATATACAGACTATACTGACTATTGTATATACAGACTATACTGACTATTGTATATACTGACTATTGTATATACAGACTATACTGACTATTGTATATACAGACTATATTGACTATTGTATATACAGACTATACTGACTATTGTATATACAGACTCAGGACTGAGAGAGGCCTACTACAGACTATACTGACTATTGTATATACAGACTATACTGACTATTGTATATACAGACTATACTGACTATTGTATATACAGACTCAGGACTGAGAGAGGCCTACTACAGACTATACTGACTATTGTATATACAGACTATACTGACTATTGTATATACAGACTATACTGACTATTGTATATACAGACTATACTGACTATTGTATATACAGACTCATGGTGTAGTTATTTACTTTTCCTGTACTTAATCTGTTTCTATCTTGTAGACAAATTAGCTGCTCTCTGGCCTTTCCTTGGCATTGTTGGTGAAGTTGTCGTCCTGTGCATCATCATCTTCATTTATGAAAGGCGAAGGAACAAGGAAGTACAGTTGGAAGAAAATGCTGCTCGTGAATTGTGAGTGTTCAACTTCCATTTGTATATATTAGTTAGGTAAAGAAATGTGGTCGAGAGGCGAAGTAAACGGGAGCTTTTTACAGTGCTAAGAAAATGTGAAATAATAAGTTTTATTATAAAAGTGTAGTTAACTATGTGTGCAACTATTTACATGAAAGTGTATGATTAAATATGATTCAAAGACAGGCCCTGCAAGCCGTTGGAGGATTTAACTGTACAAATAAACATGCTCAAGAAAGGAAAAGGGGAGTAAAGCAGCTAGTATGGAGTAACACACAGGGCAAATGATACAGCCATTTGTGGAAAGTGGCAACACTAAATAAACATCTGTGATTTTGGACAGAAAGAACTAAACTTGTGACCTAGAGATTTCTACATGAGAACATTGAGATACAAGTGAGAGGACAACCCAAAAAAGAATTGGCTTGATGGGGTAAAAGAGACATTGAATAAGTCAAATATAACATTAGTACAAGCAACAAGACAAGCAAACCACAGGAAACTACATCTGCCTACTCTCTGTGATGCTTCACGATGAGACAGTAGGACTAAAACAGAAGTAGTACTAGCCATCCACTACCTCTAGGTTGCATATGAGAGCTTTGTCAGAGGGGAACATGTAGCTTCAGATGTCTTTTTCTGAATGGAGTACCTTCCTGGCTCTCTTTGTGCTTTCTACTCATATTCACGAGCCTGCACCTGGCTGTCTTGACAAATGATAGTTTGTTACATTGTGCTACACACACACAAAAAGACAATAACTATAACCCTTGGTGGTAAGGTCAGAGATGGAGTTACACCTCTCCATAGCACAAAACCAGGGTTGAATAGTAGAGGCCCTGTGTTGCCCATGTAGCATGATCTCTCTCTCTCTCAGCCTGTATAGTTTACTCCACAGGAAAGGTAACACCAATACATCTAGAACAAGACAAGCTGTCAGATCCGCAAGGGAATTCTCAAACTGTCTGCCGGTCAGAGCTTCGATCCTAGACCATTTGCCCACCAAGTCTTAGGGCCTGGACTACCCTTCATGACATGTAGTCTTTAGGTTGGTTACATTTCCTGGCACGAGGATAAGTTTTGTATCCTCACAGCAGCTCCTCCTAAATTGGATGAGACAAACAGAAATGCTTCCAATGCTTGATCTAATGTGTTTTCTTCGTGAGAAGTGTTGGTGTGAGAACATAGCCACGATGAAGACTGTTGACAAATCAGCATTATACATTGAAGAGATCACAGGTGACTGAAACTGATAAATAGATGCAAAATGTGACAAAGTGGTTAAGCTGCCTGCCTCACGATGTGAAGAGTGTGAGATTGATTCCGTGCTCTGTCATTCTGTTTGTGAGTGCAGTTTTTATGGAGATTCCTGGGGGTCATCGCTGGAACGAAGTTTGTGCTTAGTGCAGTGCTATTGGCAGGCCACCTTGCGGAAAAAACCTGGAACTATGAAGTCGGTCCTCTTGTCTTTAACTCCTTTAATTTTATATATGCAGACTATGAGTTTTTCCTCATCGGCAACCTTAGCGCAAGTCATCTGAAGGTCAAGTGGGGCAGGGTTCATCAAAAAACCAATTGAATTATCAAGCTCAGGGGTGATAAAGCCTCATTTCCTAACCCTCACTTGCCAGTTCTGTGACCTTGGTTTTGTCATATGCATGTTTGCCAGTGTGCCCCTTATGTGCCATTGTATGGTACCGTAAAATCTCACACACGCAGACTTTTTGCTCATTTGTGCCCACTAAAACTTGGGTGCAAAACTATATGTGAGTAGTAAATATATGTCATCTTGGGTATCAAAAGTAAATTGATTAGCTTGTTTCTAGTGAGCCTGTTATTGAGGGAATACAGGGTACTTACGGTTTAGGTGTGGCCAACCTATTTCTATTTCTTGTTAAACTTTCAATTCTTTAACAAATGTTTCATCAAATCCAATCTTGGTGCTTATTGCACGAGATGTTATGGTATGTGTTTCAGTATATTACTGAAAAGTTTCTTAACATGTAACTTTACTTTTGAAATGTAATGTCACTTGTTTTGGCCTCATTTCAGTGATGGGGCAACTGCAGACAAGAAGGAGGGTCTAAGACATCGAAACACCAACAACCCCTCAGCTTGAAGTGCAGGTCGTGCATGATTCCTTGTTCCGTATGTCATAGATGTAGCACATTTACCTTAATTTTATTTCCATCAACCCTTACAGGTGTTAATATTTCTTCACCTGTAAAATTTACTCCATAGCAAGCCAGCCCAGGTCCACAGATGTAGTGGATCCAATATTTTCACCGTTAAATGTGACCATGTTTGTACATTGGATGTTGATTTCTGCACCAGTATGTTCTTGATTACATTGGTGTTCACAGCACAAGACTGTGTTCAGACTATAGATATAGCTGCTGTACTTAACGGATCCTGCACATGTCTCAGCCAAACCCTTGGCTTCTAGTTTGTTCTCTGTAACCTGTCACATGCCAGCCATGCTGGGAGTCTGTCCTTTGTTATACCCCAGATTGCCCACTAATTCTGTCAGCTACAGGTGATGTTTTATGTTTGTCTATTAATAGCGGTAGGTCACATTTTCAGCATTGGCTTTTTTTTAGTTTTTACTTCCTGGAATTTCCCTCATAGTGACTGTATCTAAAGATTTCAGAATTAAAAGAAAATGTCAATTTTTGTTTGCAAAATTAGTGCGGGGTTGTACATTTGAATTTAGAGGATAAATATGTGCAATGAAATTGTAGGGAATAGGATTTT
This sequence comes from Cepaea hortensis, assembly GCA_963921405.1. NCBI lineage: Eukaryota > Metazoa > Mollusca > Gastropoda > Stylommatophora > Helicidae > Cepaea > Cepaea hortensis. Next base: position 164,822,543 of record OY992878.1, read on the forward strand.
GGTTGTGAATATTTTATAAATAATGTTATTTTGATAAGCAGTAGTCTTGTTTCTCATTGTAAACACCAATATTTATTATCTTGTGTATTTACCTCTCATTTCCTGTCAGAACTCTTCATGGTCTCTCATGGGATCATGAAAGTGTCTTTAGACATGAAAGATACATCATCTCCCATGTTGTGACCATCATTCACAGTCAGAGGTATGCAGCGATCCCAGCATTATTTTTCTTATATATAAATAATCATAAATATTGTTGTTGTAAGATGCTGCACAATTTCTAGTCTGAATATTCTGTCATTTATCTGACATTGTATTCATCTGCACAAAACTCATTCATAGATAGAAAACAAGCACTGTGCATTTATCAGGAAGTTGTTCTGAGTATAATTTATTATTGATATTAAACATTTTTAGTTCTTTGTTTTTAAAGAGCTGTTTTACAATGTTGGATTACTCTTTGTCAAGGGAGGGACTGCAGTTTTACGGTTAGTTGAGGAATTGTATTAGAACAACGTGGTATACCATATGGTTGTGTGTATGTGTAGCTGTAGGCAATGACAAATTCAATGATGGGGTGTCACTGGCTGCCATTCAAACACAAGCCCGGTTGAAAGTTATGTTTTAAATGGTGTGAGATTATGAGAATATAAGCCTAGCAATACATGTAGAGGTTTATGCATGTTCTCAATATATGGTGCTTGCTTCATTAAAACAATCAAAGATAGAGAGAATGTTGGATGTCTTCCCTAGGACATGCGGGTGTGCTGGGAAACGAGCAGGGGGACACATTGGCCGGGTCTGCACAGCTGGGTGAAATATTGGTGTACAGTGATGCAGATATGGCCAGGGCCCTTTAGGGTGATGTCTTTATGGCAAAACTGATAAATCTCATGACCTAGAGGGACTGGTGCTGCAGGGAGTGACCAGAGGATCTGGCCAACACTCAGTTCTCAGTGGAAAGGCTAAACGGACACATCATCAGACTGCTACTGGTATCACTAGTATTGGGACTCTTTGCTTGCTGTTGCAGATGAGGGCGGAGCGTGTATGGGAATGTTCCCAGTGCTGGCAATGTGGGTTCTTGACTCAACTCAATGTAGGGTCTGTATATGCTGTCCAGTTATGCCCTAGTGAATATATTCCGGAAGTGAGCATTTGTTTAAAACACCCGAGATCTAATTATTTTGAGGAGTGTGTTGAAAACTGCCTGCAGTCCCTACATGATTTCAGATTGATTTTGAGTAAATTTTATAATTTCTTGACAACTCAATTTATTACTTGTACACACATTTAACCCTGCACACCATGTGCTTGTCTGTTCATTTATTCATAAATTGATTGTCTTTTTATCTCACCACCATGTGATTGTTTGTATTGATTTCCTTAGAAACACATCCCACTCCACATATTTTGTTTCTCGGCCAGTCATGTTGTCATTATTGCTGTGATACCGCCTAGTGCATGCATAATGTAGCTATCAGAAACTCATACTTGCATGTCATTTCCTCGTGTTGAGTGGCCTTTCCCCACCTCTAGTAGTGAACATTTATTCAGTTCTTATCCTTGCATGAGTTTATGTTTTAGCCACACCAGCTCACTTGGCTAATCCGTGTACATTCTATAGTCCGTTTAGACATCCTGGCCACTACTTCAAATGCTATTACTCATTTGTCCAAAATTGCTGAAGTTTGCATAGCAACATGTCATCTTAATGTCGTGAGAGATATTTTGGGTTCAGCTGGCTTCTTTTTTGGTTTATCTGTGATATACAACCAGCACAGCTAATCCTGTACAACAACCAGCACAGCTAATCCTTGCAGTCTTTTTCTATGTTCTTCAAACAAACATACACCACAGTAAGAAAACTACTGTACCTGCGTGACTGTAAATTATAAAATCCTTATGGCGTAGGAAAATGAGGACATGGGTACAAATTTATTACCCTTGCAGTGGTTTTGGAGATGGTACATGATTATTAACGGTAGGTTTCTAAACGGACACTTGTGTGAAGTTCTAGTCTAGTTGCTCTCACCCTAACCCTTCCTTCTTTTGTGCATGTTTAGTATTAGTATTAGTTGCTAATTGTTGATGGTTACCACAGATTGAACAGCCGGCCAGATTTCTGGATGTGTCACTGTGGGTTAGTGCAAATGTCTTATTTTTATACATGTCTGGGATGTGTACATTTGGATGTGTGTTTATTTATACATTATTTAAGTTTTGAATTTAATACATTGTTTTAATTCAGGTATCATTAGCTCAAAAGATTATAAGCATTTAATTAAAATATATGTTGTTCAAATGGCAATTTTACCCACCCTGCCATATGTATACTCGATGAAATGTAACCATATGTCAGCAACTGTTGTGTTTTGTCCAATCCATTGGAAGGCATCAATAGTTTACAGTCTGGGCTTCCCTTGTGCTGTAGATGATTCAGCAAATATGTTTATGATTGTTCAGGGTTTGTCCATGCTAAGGTATTCACAAATCGAAGCAGAGTCCACTCTTAAAGCATTACGGGGTCTGTCTTTCCAAACATGTGCGACACGTATGCGTGTGTTCAGTATTTTTTTGGTTTCATTTTGTGCTATTATAATTATTTAAATATTCTCTTTGTAACTTGAACATAATGTTGGAGACAAAAACATGAGCAGTTGAAGTTATTATCAACTGAGGATTGTAACATGTTAGTCTCAGAGATGGGGGATGGGTCTTGCAAACACCCTCGTATTCTCTCAGTTAAAAGTTGTGACAACCAACCAGCCAGAGATCTCCACATCACTTAGGCTGTGTTTGCAGCAGTAAATTTGTTCACACGTGGACAGGATCACAGGCTGTGAACCTAGTGCATACTCAGCTATGCTGAATTCTCACAGATGAATCAGGTCTAGTTAACTTCTGAGAGCCAGACATGTTTTGATTTTGCATGTTTCATTATGTTGATTTCTCCTTCAACCGGTGCTGTGTACGTGGTCTAACTTGTAGTTGTTTCAATTGAATGTTGCAGCTGTACTTTATTACTGTCCTCTAGCACACATCATTTGATGGCTTGTGTTTTTGTAGGTGTACCATTTCGTGTGCTTGTAGGTTGACCCGCACATGCTTTGAATGGAGACTAGTTGTTTAATTGTTTACTTTTATGTGCTGTAATGTTACATTTGAAGAAATTATGTGTTGACATCGGTATCAGCACCTTGTAGTGAACACTGTCTATCCACGCTGCGGCACTTGCCAGGCTCTGTATGTTTCTGTGGGTGTGTGAGTACACACATGTCAGCCAGTTGTGCATCCCTTTTATCTACTCCTTGAGCCTGCTGCTTGGCTTCTCTCTCTCTCTCTCTCTCTCTCTCTCTCTCTCTCTCTCTCTCTCTCTCTCTCTCTCTCTCTCTCTCTCTCTCTCTCTCTCTCTCTCTCTCTTCTCCCCCCCCCTCTCTCTCTCAATAAAGTTGATTTGATTCCTCTTCCCCTCTCTCTCTGCCTCTCTCATTCACTTCCTCTCTCTCTCATGTGGTATCACTAAGGCCTGCTTATATGTTGGCATATACTGTCAGGGTGTGTGCTTAGTATGGGTGACAGACAGTATGTCTACAAACATCTAATATAGAATGATGACTGTAGATATTATGTATGTTTCGTTATGTTGATGCATGTGATAGTTGTAACAACAGAATACAGTGTATTATACTTTTGTCCCCACCCCTTTCACTGAGTGTGTAGAATTTCTGATGACTTTGTTTTTTTTCACCATTAGTGTTCTCACGTCAGTCACCATGTTAATCATAGCAAAAATCATACAGGCATGCCCCACTTATCCCAGAGATTAATGATCGCAGTGCCGATTACCAAAGGTTGTCAAATAGCAGAAACATAGCCTTTATGAAGCCTTTCTGCTTCGTGATTGCCAAGGAACATAAATAGCAATCAGCGTCACTGATGCTGTGTAGGGAAAACAACAGTCTAAGAGACACCATAAATAATTCTGTAAACAGCCAACATGCGTGAAGATGATATTGACTAAGAGAAGCAGTGAGTAGTCTGCCATTAAAAACATTGACAATAGATGGATTAATTCAGCATCTGTGATGGACGTGGATATAACCTAAAAAATTGGCTCAGTGAAGCATGGATAAAGTGGGTTGTGTCAATGCATGTGCTATAAACAAGGGAGTGTTCCTTGTTGAAATCATAAGGGTGTTGCCATGGTCAAACACTCGACTACTGCTGTTGATGCTGGGGGTTTGTTACACCCCACTGTCCAGTAGTGTGCAGAGAAGACTTGAGGTCTGAATTGTCCACTTTGTTGTTGATGAGTTGCTAATGTAGTGATGGTGATTTTTTTAATGCTAGATTTTTTACCTGTTGTACCTTCTAGAGTGAGATCCTTGCAAATAAAGTCTTCACAACATTGACTCATGTTTACTTGAGCTTTCAATACCTGTGCTTGGTTGACTCTTGTTTACTTGAGCTGTCAGATACCTGTGCTTGGTTGACTCTTGTTGACTGGAGCTGTCAGACACCTGTACTTGCTTGTCCTGGTTTGTATAGTCAATGAGAATTCTACCTGCACCATCCAGGCCATTGGTTTGTCACTCGTCCTGACCACTGGGTTGGTGTCTGTTGGCAACAAATATCTACAACCTTGGGGAAGAGAGAACATGACCAAACCTAGGCTCTCTCTGGGCATTAGATAGGATTTATTTGACTTAAAATATCTACAATGTGCTGTGGGGTGAAAGATTATCAACCTAGGCTCTCTCAGGGCATTAGATTGGATTTATTTGACTTCAAATATCTACAATGTGGGGTGAAAGATTATCACCTAGGTTCTCTCATGGCTTTGGGTTGGACTGTCAAATATCTACAACCTTGGGGAAGAGAGAACATGACCAAACCTAGGCTCTCTCTGGGCATTAGATTGAATTTATTTGACTTCAAATATCTACAATGTGCTGTGGGGTGAAAGATTATCACCTAGGTTCCTCTCATGGCTTTGGGTTGGACTGTCAAATATCTACAACCTTGGGGAAGAGAGAACATGACCAAACCAAGGCTCTCTATGGGCATTAGATTTGATTTATTTGACTTCAAATATCTACAATGTGCTGTGGGGTGAAAGATTATCACCTAGGTTCTCTCAGGGCATTAGATTGTATTTATTTGACTTCAAATATCTACAATGTGGGGTGAAAGATTATCAACCTAGGCTCTCTCAGGGCATTAGATTGGATTTATTTGACTTCAAATATCTACAATGTGCGGTGGGGTGAAAGATTATCACCTAGGTTCTCTCATGGCTTTGGGTTGGACTGTCAAATATCTACAACCTTGGGGAAGAGAGAACATGACCAAACCAAGGCTCTCTCTGGGCATTAGATTGGATTTATTTGACTTCAAATATCTACAATGTGGGGTGGGGTGAAAGATTATCACCCAGGTTCTCTCAGGGCATTAGATTGTATTTATTTGACTTCAAATATCTACAAAGTGGGGTGAAAGATTATCAACCTAGGCTCTCTCAGGGCATTAGATTGGATTTATTTGACTTCAAATATCTACAATGTGCGGTGGGGTGAAAGATTATCACCTAGGTTCTCTCATGTCTTTGGGTTGGACTGTCAAATATCTACAACCTTGGGGAAGAGAGAACATGACCAAACCTAGGTTCTCTCTGGGCATTAGATTGGATTTATTTGACTTCAAATATCTACGATGTGCGGTGGGGTGAAAGATTATCACCTAGGTTCTCTCAGGGCATTAGATTGTATTTATTTGACTTCAAATATCTACAATGTGCGGTGGGGTGAAAGATTATCACCTAGGTTCTCTCAGGGCATTAGATTGTATTTATTTGACTTCAAATATCTACAATGTGGGGTGAAAGATTATCAACCTAGGCTCTCTCAAGGCATTGGGATGGACTCAAATATCTGTAACCTGGGGGAGGGAGAGATATTATCTAGGTTCTCTCTGGGCACTAGGTTGGACTGTTCACAACGAAATGCCTAGAAATATCGAGAGGCAGAGGCAGGCCAAGAGAAAAAATGCTGGATGGATTGAGATGGTAAGGAGGAATATCATCATCAGAGTTGATCCAGAACACCAAAGACGGAGATCTGGAGAGCCATGAACGCCTACGCCAGCTGGCAAGGCACTAGATGATGTTGGGTGGGCGACATTACCGACCTAGTACCTTACTTGCACATCTTGCTGGTTTCTGGGCTCGGAGAGGTAATATAGAGCCTTGCAAGACAGTTCCCACGTTAATGGTACCTGGTCAAGAAGAGTCTCTAGACCAGCATGAACTTGACAGATACAAATGTTTTGTCTTGCAAAAGAAATCTTTTCTACACACTGCATAAAAATTAGAACTTAAATAGACATTAAAATAATAGAGGAGATCAGCATGGCCGAATGGTTAAGAAAAAGTTAGTTGCATGGCTCACCGCTTCGATTGCTTATGGGATATGTGAGCCGGTCGCTCAGAAAGCAGTGGCAAACTACTGAGTGTAATCTTATCAACAACAGCTGAAAATGCTGGTGTTGACTGCAATGTCCTGTAAAGGATATGCAAAAAAAAAGTTTGCCATTGCTTTATGAACGATCGGCACCATACCTTTTCATAAAAAAAAACAACGTAAAGAGGTCTGCTGCCAAATCGCCCACAGCTGAGTGACATTAATATTTAATTTGTGAAAGGTCAATAAAAGCCTGGTTTACATGCCTTGATGTGTGTTGGACACAAGGTGGTAACCTTAGACTTGTATTGATAGAAGAATGACAAACACCAAGTTTGACATATCGTCTGTGGGGGAGCTGCATATGTGGAAATACAGAAGAATATGTTGTATTTCATGGAAACATCCATCCATCATGTGCCATGCCGATAAGCGTGGGTGGTCATGTTCTGCCATCTCACTCGATCACTAAAGTCGTGGATCAAGAAGAACTTGGAAGCCACAGAGATGTGGCACCTGAGACGAATGTTGCGAATTCCTTGGACTGCCAGAGTAACTAACAACGACGGCCTGAAGGAGGCTAATGAAACTAGAATATTATATTCAACAAAAGGAAAGAGACAAACAGCTTTCTGTGGTCATATGATGAGATGCATTGGAGAACATCACGACAATTGGAAAAAAATCAAGGGGAAGAGAGGAAGAGGCAGACCAAGAGAATGATGCTGGATGGATTAAGACGGTGGCGTGGAGGAATATCACCAGCGGAGTTAATCCAGAACACCAACGACTGAGATCTTTGGAGAGACATGAACGCCTAAGCCAGCTGGCATGGCACTTGATGCTGATGATGATTCTAATTTTGAAATGCCCAGCTGCGGATACTCTCTCAGCTTTGTTCGACTTTCAGCTGTCGATGTTTGTGTAATGTGCACACGAGTCATCCCAGTTTTTTCGCCTTTTTCTGGGAAGTCAAAGCCTCCGTTCCACTACCTCAGATCAGAGGAGAGAGAGAGAGAATAACATACTTTTCTTTTGCGACCTTGTGGGAGCATGTGTACACCTCGGAGGAGCAAATGGATCACCATAGTCTGGCAAGAATGCGACAGCGAGGGGTGACGAGGGGATCTGGCCGACGATCACCGCTCAGAGGAAAGGCGAGACGGACATATAATCAGATTGCTACTGGTACTATTAGTGTTGGAACTCTTCGCTGGCTGCTGAGGATGGAGACGGAGCGCTCATGGGAATGCCCCGAATGCTGTGATGTCGGTTCCTAAATCAATCAATCAATCTTATTTTATAAACATTCAGCAGATACTGACTTTGGGATCAGGACTGCTAAAGGTCAAGTGTTTTTCGACATACGTTGCTGGGGTCAGTTGATTACATCGGGTTAAGTGCAATGAACGCAACGTGGGTCAAGGTCGGATTGGTCAGGTGGGGGTTCTGAGATAAAGTCGTATCGAGGACAATGACGTGTCCAGCAAGGAATCGACTGAGGCTTAAACATCTTTCAACTTCTGTTGAGTGACTCAACGGGAATTCTCGTAATAAAGAGTCTTAGAGAGAGGAGGCAGGCATAGAAGCATGCTAGAGGGACAGGTAGAGAAGAGATGAGACGGGCAGATAAGGGATAAGACAGGTAATCTAATGGGACAGGCAGAGTACGGATGGGGTAAGGAAACTAGTCGGATATACAGAAGGCATGAGACAAGTAATCTAGTGGAACAGACAGAATGGGTGAGACAGGTAAACTAGTGAGACAGACAGAGAAAGGTTGAGATAGGTAAACTAGAGGGACAGACAGAAGAAATGAGACAGGTACACTAGAAGGATAGATAGAAGGGATGAGACAGGTACACAAAATTATTAGGTGATATGATAGAAACTTTTAGAAACTATTAAACATTGCGAACTAAAATATTATACAGAACAAAAACAAACTGGAAGTTTGTGAATAAAGTGTGCTCTATCGGTCTGTGTCGACTGCCGACTGCCGGGGAGCGCATCCCATAGAGGCAGCGGATTGATCGTGTATCAGAATCGATGAATCCAATAGATGTCTTTGGTTAATGTGAAGTTTAATTGCCATATAAAATATTGCCACTGAATCAGTATAGTTTCATTGCTAAACTTGCTCGAATTGTGGTTGAAAAACAGATTTTCTGTGAATATGTGACTCTGTGAATTGGAAACCCACGGGTCATGACGGCCCCGCATATCGATTGCGCTACACTTTTCAACACACAAAACGTGCCATTTGACCTACTAAAGTTAAAGAGAACACAAGTTTAAAGATTATTAATAATTTATTTCTATACTTGTAGTATTTTGTAATCATTTAACATGACGGAACATATTTTTGAAGTCAGTTTTCATATGATCGTTTGAGACAATCTGGCCCGCTCACACACGCACGCCCGCTGGTGAAGGTAATCGGACACACTGGAGAGTTCCACTTACGGGCGAATAGCATGAGAAATCGCAACTCGTCTCATCTTCACAAAATTGTGAATATCTTCACTTATAAGTGACATACAGATATCATTGTGGTACCATTAGATTTTGAATTTCAAGGCCTATCTACCGTGGCGGTCTCATTGGTAAATACTCAAATTAAAATTGCCCCGGGAAGGTTAGCCCGGTCAACAAATGCCCGCAGAAGTCGGATGTGTCGGCCTCACGGCGCAAGAACGCAGCTCTGCTGTAAACAGGCACAACGCAATCACGTCCGAAAAAAAGAAACTCCGGATGAACGCAGCAGAAGAAGAAGAAATTATAATTGTCATAGGACTGCGCAGATCTGGGAGAGGTACATCCGGGTATTACCAATAACCATCACCAGCATGGCGTGCAGACGCCAGGGTTATGAGCAGCCTTTGATGCAGAGAATTATCGGTGTCCTCCCCCAGCTAGCAGGCGCCACCTGGCGATATCTTAGACAAGGCTTTGGTCAACTGTTTGGTGGACGCCAAGCAGTCAATCCTGGTCTCCGACAAGGAAGGATTTGGGCGTCGCGGGATCCATATCTTTATTTCCGAAGACGTAGATGCTGTTGTTTTGTTGCGAATTAGAGCAAGCCTTTAAGCTTTAGTCTCCGCAACAACGGGGAAACTAGGAGAAGAACAAAGGGTATAACTTTTTTTTTTTTTTAATACGTTTATTTTATACAAAGCAATGTATATTTACAAGGTGCAATGCGTGTTTCTTTGTTTGTGTATATTACAGAGCGTTGCCGTTTGTTAGTGTTATGTCATATTCGTTAATGAAACAAAAACATACATTTACAGTTATGATAATGACGTACGCTTTCACTCATCCCATCTCTTCACAACGTAGTCGTTGCTAACACGAAAAAACTTTTATAATCATCATCATTTCCTTAAATAGGAAATTCTTTCTTTGCAGTCTAGTATACGCTTCCCCTTTGCGGGGAACAAACATTTTTTGACGGAAGCTCTTACGTAGCTCCTTGACAAAAGTTTGATTCACTGAATGGACTAACATTATTTTCGCAGTGTGAAATTGTGTATTATTTCCGGATTTAGTGGTGATATTCGTTGTTTGTTTTTTTTTTTGATTTTCTGGATATTTCCCCGGAATTATTACCTGAAACAACACATTTTTCAATATGTATTCGAATATCACTGATGTCGGGATCTCGATAAATGACTACGATGTCCAGCTACTCCACCAGTCCGGAACGATAGTGTGTTCCATAACCTGCCCCGGGGCGGCTGCTAAAGCAACACCCGCACTTATTATGAGTGCCCTAACTGGTCCAGGAGGTGTACCTTTTGGGGGAGTCGTGGACCTGCATAGGTTCAAAGTTCCCACTAGGTGGTACTTTCACCTGTCAGCAGAGGCTCAGAAAGCCGTGTATGATAAGATACACGGAAAAAAACTTTCGCTACCAAGTCTAGGGATAGACATATCACTACAACATCTAGACAAAGAAAGGGACAGGCTGACCATCCACTGGCTACCTGTCACGATTGCTCCTCAAGGAGTTAAAAAACTGGTGCACAGTATTACAGGAGGCGACAAGGCTGAGGTCTTTAGGATAAAGAATGGGGCTGGCAAGTGGGGAGCGCTCTGCAACCCAACAAAGGAAGTTCCCCATTACATACGGATCTACACTCCCGGTATAACGAACAATAACCACAGAGTGTTGATCACGATGCCGGGGAGAAAGACCGATTGTCCAGCTTGTGGCCAAAACAACCACTGGGCAAATAAATGCCCTAGTCGACGACATTCGACGACACCAATAGCAGCAACAATAAGGGTTCAAAGCCAAGAAGATTTCCCACCGCTCGAAAGAGAAACCTCTCCACAGGGAGAGATTGAACTGACACAAACCTTCAACAGTCAAATCAACACACAAGAAAATAACACACAAGAAATTAATACACAAGACATAAATCCAAGGAATGAAGACTCTGACGGTTTTCAAGTCGTCAGCAAACCAAAGAAGAGAACATGGGCTAACAGAAGACCGCAGTCAAAACACAGCGACGACACAGAAACAGACGATTTATCACTGCCAAAGAAAGAAAAAGTCAAAAACACTATAGGCAAGACAAAGGAAACTGAACAAGAACAACAAGAGGAGACACAAGTACAAGACGAAGACGACACATACAGCATACCAGACACTCTTTTCGTAGACACAGACACAAGTGATAAGAACGAGGAACAAGACGATCCTCCCACACAAACCTTTGACGCTACAGACCTGCTCGCCTAAATGTACCCAACAAGGATAATAATTTTGCGTGTGATTCTATACACTTATTATATCTCATTCATTTGATTTTACTTAAATTATAATGACTAGTGATTTAGTTATTATTACTTTAAACATTTGTGGTATACGTACAAAATTACAACATATTATCACACTAATAAACAAACACAAAACAGATTTTCTACTACTACAAGAAACAAATATATGTTCAAAAACATTCGCACAACATATCACCACACAGCTAGGCCTCAGACATTCATGCTTTAGTTTAGGCACACACAAAATTGGGTCAGGAACAGCTATTCTGCAGACATCAGACAGGTGGGACATAATTAAAACACACACGGATAACCATGGAAGAATCTCCATAATACAGGTAGAAAACACTATAGAAGCATACACCATAGTGAACATACATGCACCACCAAATTACAATCACCAACCAAACTTTTACCAAGAATTAGACACCTTACTTATACAAACATACAGAGGGCAAAATATTATCCTTGCAAGGGATTTCAATTTTGTACTCTCAGATTTGGATATCGTAGGGGCAGGCAAAGCAGGAATCAAGACACAATTAAGGAGAAATGACAGAAGTGGAATACATCAACTGGATATACTAAAGAATACCCTAGACACACACAATCTAATAGACGCTTTCCGATACAGACACCCTAATAACATTGCAACAACACACAAAAATAGGGCTTACAATAGATTAGCCAGATTAGATAGAGTATACTCACCTTCAACACACCAAATAATACACACAAAACATCTACAAGAGACATTACAATACACAGATCACAAAGCAGTACTAACACATATCACTACAGACACTACAAACACAAGGCCATCAAAAAGAACATCACATTGGAAGTTCAATAACTCCTTACTCCAACATACAGGTTATTTACAACATGTGACACAACTTATTCTAACATACACTAATAGTACACCCACGGACAACATAACACAAATTTGGGATTTACTAAAGAATACAATACGGTGTAGAACACAACAGTTAGCATCCATCATACATAAAGACAGACTACAACAAGAACATATCATATAGACAGCAATACAACTCACAAAACAGACTGACAGGAATGCATCACACCTAAACACACTAGAATCACAATTAGAACAACACCAGCAACACACACTCCGCGGTGCACTCCTTCGAACTAAACTTACTAACATATCAGAAGAAAGTCCCAATAGACAGCACCGTGCATTAGAGCAAAACATTCAACGCAACAGACAAATAGGAGCAATAACAGACATGCAAGGAAACACACAAACAGAGACAGTACATATACTAGAAACATTCCAACAGTACTACACTGACCTATATACAGCAGAACCCGCCAACACACAAACACAAAATAGATTCCTAAAATACACAAAAAAATTGTCAGACACAGATAAAGACACACTAGACACAGAGCTTACATTAGCCGACATAACACATGCACTCAATCAAATGCAAAAAGACAAAACACCAGGACCAGATGGACTCACAGTAGAATTCTACCAACACTTCTTTCCTATCCTAGGCAATTTCCTTCTAAAAGTCTACCAAGAAGCTTTTCATAAACAAGAACTCCCAAACACTTGCAACATGTCATATATAACACTCATACCTAAAGACAACACAGACAAAACACAGCTGAAAAACTATAGACCCATCTCCTTATTAAACACAGACTACAAAATTCTAGCAAAATCACTTGCAAACAAAATTAAAAACTTCATGCCATCACTCATCCACCCAGACCAACAGTGCAGTATTCAACACAGAAACATACACCAACATACACACTTCATTAGGGATTTCATTACATACACCCACCAGAAAGACTGTCAATCCTCTCTCTTATCTTTAGACCAGGAGAAGGCCTTTGACAGAATCTCACACTCATACTTACACAAAACACTAGCACACTGCAACATAGGACAGTACTATAGACAGTGGATAGAAATATTGTATAAAAATCCTGAAAGTAAGGTACTGGTGAATCATTCACTCACTGGCAGTTTCAAAATCAATAGATCTGTCAGACAAGGGTGTCCACTATCACCAGTCCTATATGTACTCACACTAGAACCACTCTTAGAAGCAATTAGACAGGACACTAACATTAAAGGTACATTTATACAAGGGTCTGGAGAGCGGAAATTAATTGCTTATGCAGATGACACCGTTTTCTTCCCTACAACCAACACTTCCATAACGAACATACTTCACACCTTCAGACAGTTTGGTGAAGGAAGTGGGGCCAAAATAAACAAACATACAGAAGTCTAAAATAATGGGTCTGGGGAAGTGGAAGAATAAAGCAGATTTCCCCCCGGATCTAACAGTCACAGATAACATGAAGATTTATGGGATCACTTTTCCATCCAATCCCAGAAAAACACACACAGGAACATGGCAATCACTGACAAAACAAATTATAGACACACTACATAGGTTCAAATACAAGACATCAACAATTTTTATACGAAGCACTATTGTTAACACCTTCATCTTTCCTAAAATACTATATTTAGCCACAGTGTTAGACCCACCAAAACAAACAATCACAGACATAAACAAACACATCAGGAAATTCATCTTTAAACACACAATCCACAGTATTAAGCACAAGACTTTAATACAAGAGAAGACTAGAGGGGGAATCTCATTACAGGACATTAACACAAAAATACAAGCATTAAGAATCAACCACATAGGACGCATCATCAATCATCCAGATCAACACTCGCTAGCATTATACTATATTGCAATTAGATTACACAGAATTAAGAAAATAGACAAAACAACACCGCACTATTACGGCACACTACCGCACTTCTACAGAACATGTATGCAAGCAATTCAAGGTAATGAACACTTAATACAACAGACAACCAAGCAGATATACACATATTTAGTACAACAACAAGCCCCACCACTACACCTGAGAATCAAAAGAGGATACAAATATCACATGAAAGACTACAGTTGCACCTTCACTAACTTACACAACAAACATATCACATCAAAATCCAAAGAAATAACATACAGGCTAATTTATAATATGACCCCGACAACTGAGAGAGCCGCACAAACATTCAAGCAAATAGCCCCATGCAAATTATGTAGACAAAATATTCAGGAAACAGAGGATCATCTCTTCTATGAATGCCCAGCAATCACAGCCACTAAGATTGCACTGCAACAATTAATAGAAACACACACAAACAAGAAAACTGACGCTTATAAGGCCATTTTTTTAAATACAATACCCACAGCCACAAAAGACAAACACACTAAACTTCTTGTTGCACTGGCGGAGTATAGAAACGTAATATGGTCGAGTAGAAACTCGGCCACACACAATCACCAAACAATACAACCACACACACTAGCAAAGATTTTCCAACAAAAAATCGCCCAGCTATTCGCAGATTAATAAACAAGAGCCACTCCCATCAAATTTCACACTACATAACATACATGTTCAAACACACTCTCACAGTATATTTCTATACTCCGCATGTGTACCACTAAGCCCAATCATTGAGGAACAAAGCGCCAAATAACTGAATAAACGTCCCTTCTTTGTTACTGAGTCCTGGAGCCCAACCTAGACAGAACAATGGGACGGTGGCCTTTGTGAGTCAGTGGTCTTGTCGACCGAAGTTTGACCTCGGTCTGAACAGCTCTCTCTCTCTCTCTCTCTCTCTCTCTCTCTCTCTCTCTCTCTCTCTTTCTCTCTCTCTCTTTCTCTCTCTCTCTCTCTCTCTCTTTCTCTCTCTCTCTTTCTCTCTCTCTCTATCTCGCTCTCTCTCTCTTTCTCCCCCCCCCACCCCAAACATGAATGACTATACGCTGTATTCGCAATGTAAAAGCCTGTTTTTGTACATAATAAATGGGATATTTATGTATACGTTGAATTCGCAATGGACAACTTAACAAATTCCAATTATCCCTCCCCCTCCTCTCCCCCTCCCCAGCTCCCTCTCTCTCCCTCCCTCCGTGTTGACCGCGTTCCTGGTCTCAACCCACCCCACCACAAGCAAATCCTGGGCACTTGCGATTAAGTCGAGGGCTGTCATTCAGCAATAATATTGAATCCACTTACAGGAAGTAAGCTTGCATGAGACTGCCGTCAGTGTAAAACGTGGGGCGGCTTTTGCCGTTTCGACCTTGACACCAACATTTCCTTTAATGTATATATCTTCGGTGTGGAAGAGAAAGCGTGCTGTGTGTTGAAGGTTTTATAAGCGTGTGAGAAAGATGGGTTTAGAATGAACGAGCGGAAGGAATCATCACCACACCATAGTCTTTGTTGTCTCCGTCATTATCATCACCATTATCATCACCATTACCATCACCATTACCATCAGCACTATCATCATCATTCAATCAATCAATCATGTGCCATGCCGGAAAGCGTGGGCGGTCATGATTCGCCATTTCACTCGATCACCAGAGTCGTGGATCAGCTCAGTGTTCCTGTCTCGTCCATGCCATGTGGCCAAGCCATCCAGGTATTTTCCTCTCGGTCTTCCTCTTGGTCTGTTCCCCTCGATCTTGCCAGCTGTCACCAAGTTCTCCAGTCCATTTCTTCTCATAACATGTCCAAAAAATTTTGACTGTCTACGTCTAATTTCTCTAATCAATCTACGATTTTCATTTGTCTCTTGTAGTACTTGGTCATTGGTTTTTCTATCTGTCCATGGTATTCTTTGCATTTTCCTCAGAAACCACATTTCTGCAGCCATCAGATGTTTTTCAGCTTGACTGCACATTGTCCAAGTTTCACATCCATACAAAAGAACAGGCTCTATGTATCCCCTCAACACTCTTTTTCTCGTTTCAATTGACATCATTTTATTGGTCAGAATGTTTTTCATCTTGCTAAAGGCTACCTTCGCAATGGCGATTCTTGTTCTAATCTCTTCAAGGCATCTGCCATCAGATGTTATGACTGTTCCGAGATAATTGAACCGATTCACTTGCTGAAGAATATTCCCATTTACTTGTATATTACATTGTGGTACTTCGTTCTTCCTAGTGACGACCATAACCTGTGTCTTCCTACATTTATCATCACTTTTGCAAAGGGGATAACTGGCTGATAGCTACGTTGTGAAGAGTAACGATTTTAACGCGTCCTTTGGCCCAATGATTGGGGACCATTGTTAGCATCGTGCACGGAGCTTGCAGTGTTGAATCATTGTATACATTGCATTAACAAGTACATTATATTATTTTGTACCAGCAAAAGTATTTCAAACTTTAGTAAGTCAAATTATTGTGTTAAATGTGAATAGATGGTGTCATTATATTAAACATTTAACAATTAATGTAACTAATTGCTTCTTTAGAAAAAAGTTATGTCCCTTACAAACAATAAAATGAATATTATGTTCCCGTGAAAAAGAGGTATTTGTTTCCCCTTACATTTCGCTTACCAAGTGCACAGGCCGTCGAGAGCATAGTGTATCTCTGAAATCGCAGTGGGCTGGCCTGAATGGCGAGGGACACCGGTAAAATAAAAAGCAAACCCACACGCAAAACTCAGCCCTTTACTACTTTAAACAGTGTGTAAGGACTACGCTCGAGTTTAAGCGAGTGAACAAAAATAAGAAGAAATTTCCGGTGTGGTGAGCCGAGTTAGTGGGTTCAACTCCTAAAACCAGTCACTCGGACTAAAATGTTGACTTCTCATCCTTGACTTGGGAACGTTAATTACAAGTACCTCAGAAGTTGGAGTGGGTTCGCCTGATGGTGAGGGGTACTGGTAATAGGGAAAGCTAATTCACATGCAAAATCGGTCCAGTGCAAAGCCCTCTGCCATACACCGCAAGGTACTATGTTGGCAGTAAATGACACTTTAATCAGTCCAGCGCACTAGAACTAGTTGCATGTCTATGGGCTAAGCTTGAGTTCAAAATGTGAAATTAAAATATAATTTCTAAAAGGTCAATAAAATCCTCTTTTGACATGCCTTGATGTGTGTTGGCCACATGGTGCTAAACGCAGACTTGTATTGATAGAAGAATGACAAATACCAAGTTGGACATATCGTCTGTGGGGCAACTGCAGATGTGGACATGCAGAAGAATATGTCGTATTTCATGGAAACAAAAACTGTGAAATAGATAGGTTTTAGAAAAACTGGGAATGGGAAAAAGAGTTGATGAAGGAAATTAAAAGGGGACAAGTGAAATATTCCAGCCATGGTAAAAGGCATAACACTCTTTTAAAAACCATACTGAAGGGTAAAGTCGAAGGCAAGCGAGCAAGAGGTAGACAATGATTCAGGTGGGAAGATAACATCAAGAGATGGACGAACAGCAGTCTGAAAGAATGTATAGTCAAAGCGAGAGACAGACAGTGTTGGAGATCCATTGCAGCGAGCCGTCATTGTGGAGACGGCACCTGATTGACTGGGTGATATCTCCGACATCACTAGAGAGTATAAGCGGAATGACAATGGGAAACATTTGAGCAGTGTCCACACTTGTATATGTTTACTTGAGAATCACATTCACTGCTCACAGGTATTTCCATAAGTGCTTCAGTCTCGTCCAATAGATCACAACATGGAGAATCTTAGCACAGTGCACACACTCTGACACAGATCCATGTGTATACAGATGCATGCATGCATGCTATCAATATTCTTTTGTGGGTAGGTGTTCTGAGATTTCAAGTGAATACATGTAATTTTAAATAGCTAGGGGCAATTATAACATAAGATGGAAAATGCACAATAGAGATTATGAACAAAATAGGGTAAGCAAAAGCTGCATTTCAGAGATTGAAAGATAACGCATGCAATAAGTCAATATCATTGAACATAAGAAAGAGAGAGTGCTGAAATGCTATATATAACATGTTTTGCTGTATGGCAGTGAATCTTGGAAAGTAAATGAACAAATTAGAAAGAACTTGGAGGCAACAGATAAACACATTGGGAAGAACTTGGAAGCAACAGAATTGTGGTCCTCGAGATGAATGTTACAAATTCCTTGGACTGCCAGAGTAACTAATAACGACTGCCTGAAAGAGGCTAATGAAACTAGAATATTATATTCAACAAAAGGAAAGAGACAAACAGCTTTCCATGATCATGGGACGAGAAGACAGGATTGGAGAACATCGCGACAACTGGAAAATCAAGGGGAAGAGAGGCATACCAAGAGAAATGATGCTGGGTGGACTAAGAGTACTAAGACGGCGGCCTGGAGGAATATCATCAGCAGAGTTGATCCACAACACCAAAGACAGATATGTGGAGAGACATGAACACCTATGCCAGCCGGCAAGGCACTTGATGATGATGATGATTCTAATTTTGAAATGCCCAGACAGCGGTCTACTCCCTCAGCTCTGTTCGACTTTCAGCTGTCGATGTTTGTGTAATATGCACACGAGTTATCCGAGTTTTTCGCCCTTTTCTGAGAAGTTAAGCATCCAATCCACTACCCATGATCAGAGGAGAGAGAGAATAACACTTTATTTTTTTAAATTTTATAAACATCCAAGCAACCCAATCCGTGAATCACAAATCAGAGATGGCATTATAACCACCAAAGCCACTCTGCCACCTTGTAAAGTATTACATAAATAGACAAACACAGTATTATTTGACGCTCACAGAAGAAGAGGAAGGAAATAGAGATTAGAAGACGCACTAGACAACACAAAATTTGAAAGCTATAATAGTTACCAACCGGGATCGAACCTGTCGCCTCCAAATGACGACGGCGCCTCGCTGCAGGAACAAGTATACTTCGACAGTGTCTAGTTGGTCGTGCACTAATCTCTATTTTCTTCTTCTTCTTCTTCTTCTTCTTCTTCTTCTTCTTCTTCTTCTTCTTCTTCTTCTTCTTCTTCTTCTTCTTCTTCTTCTTCTTCTTCTTCTTCTTCTTCTGCTTCTTCTTCTGTGAGCGTCAAATAATACTATGTGTGTCTATTTATGTAATCGTCTTAGTGGCCTCAACGGTTCCCCCCATCTATTTCTTGTGTTTACGTGTAAAGTATTACCACGTCAGATACTGGCTTTGGGACCTGGACCTCCAAAGGTCAAGTGTTTTTCGAGATACGTTGCTGGGGTCAGTTGATTACATCAGGTTAAGTGTAATGTAACGCAACGTGGGTCAAGGTCAGGTTGGTCAGGTGGGGGGTTCTGAGATAACGTCGTATCGAGGGCAATGAAGAGTCCAGCAAGGCTGTGGACAGATCCGATAACCAACGCCACACGGCTGTGGACAGATCTGATAACTAACGCCACACGGCTGTGGACAGACCCGATAACCAACGCCACACGGCTGTGGACAGATCTGATAACTAACGCCACACGGCTGTGGACAGACCCGATAACCAACGCCACACGGCTGTGGACAGACCCGATAACCAACGCCACACGGCTGTGGACAGATCCGATAACCAACTGCACACGGCATATACTATAAGAAGAAGCACTGGGAAAAGGGGTATTTACTCTCTTTACTTTTATGAATGTCAATAGCTGCATTATTTATGTGTTGGTTTGTATGTTTTAGAACAGATAGATCATTACGTCCTTGGGGGGGGGGGGGGTGCTGCAGAGAGTGACCAAAGGGTACGGCCGATACTCTAAACTCCTAGGAAGGGCATACGGACACATAATTAAACTGCTTCTGGAACCATTACTATCGGCACATCATAAATATCTATCAGCCAGGTGTGTGAAACAGAGAATATTGATCGCGAAAAACAGTGAGTAAAAGTACAAGAAGATATACTGGGCTGGCACAAGGTAATAATAACACTTGGTCGTGAATGCAGAGAATGGGCAGCAGGCCAAACAGAGATCCCATGCAACGCACATCAAAGTGACACTGTGATCTACACCGATGGGTCAATGGTGAGAAACAGACGCAGTGGTTGGGTTTTCGTCGCGAAGGCTAATGGGCCATGCTTGAAAAGGAGAGTGACATATGAGACTACAACCTCCAGCATCAGAATAGAGGTGGAAGCAGTAACAACAGCCTTCCGATAATAGAAGAGACCGCTGCAACACACATTGCATGCAGTATGGACTCCCAGAGTATGCTTGGTAAGGTGGAGAAAGGAATGTTTCGTGTAGAATGGCTTGTCTCATTTTAGAGGTCACAGATTCTGAGAATTGTTTGGATTTTCTGCCCTAGTCATACGGGAGTGCGGGGGGGGGGGGGGGGGGGTGTGCCATGAACAGGCTGATAAGCTGGCATGGAATGGACCTCTCGGTGGTAGATTACCAATGGACCAGGTGGAGATGTCCGTGCAACAGACTGAGAAACCGTATGTGGAGTGAATGACATGGTGGGAGATCTGCAGGGGTCTTTGACGAATCTCAAAACTGAGAGTGAAGACAAGGAGAACTTTCAATGAGATGACAGTTGGAACAATTAGCAGTATGACTCTTCGTTGGCTGTTGTACTAGGGAACAGAGCGCGCATTGGAATGTCCTAAGTGCAGTGATGTCGGTTCTTAGCTAAACAGTAAACTAAACGAGTATTTGGACTTTTCACTGGCCGTTGTAGACGAGGACGGAGCAGGTTTGGGAATATCCCGAGTGCTGTGATGTTGGTTCTTAACCAGGGGCGTCACTAGGGGGGTGCGGGGGGTACCGGGTGACACCATTAAGGGGTGACACCAAAATAAAAAAATTGTAAATTTGACAAAGCAGACATAGCTCTGTCTAGTCGGGTTTCATAACCGTTCATTGTTAATTTTAGAAATTTTAATGTTAAATAACAAAAATTTAACTTTGTCCGAGTTTGTCGAAGTTCTTTATTTATGTTTTACCTGAAGTATAGAAGTTATATTGTTCAATTTGTTTTCTTTCTTATGTCCTTATTAACTTTTTGACTTATTTTACAAACATTACTATATACGATTATATATGGTACAGGAACACTCGGAAGAAGACCATGGTGAAAGTCTAGAGGGGTGACACCAAGAGTTTACCGCACTGGGTGACACCAACCCCAGTGACGCCACTGTTCTTAACTCAACTTATTAGAGTCGGTAGAAGTAATTGTCCGCTCCGTGGCGAAGGATTACGGACGTAGTTCGTAATCCCGCATACCTCGTTCGACACATAGCTGCGGGAGATTTAGCAGCAGACCGACTTGCGTTGGCATTTTATGAAAATTGTATGAGTGCCTGTCGTTGAGAAAGCAATGGCAAAATACTAAACGTAAACTTGCCTAGAGATCACAAACAGCCAAAAAATGCTGGGGTTGACTGCTACGTCCTGTTAAGTGTATGCAGCTTTAACTTTAGAAACAATTGAGAAAACAAATATTGAATCCAATCCCATAGAAACGACACGGCAAACAACATGGCCGCTGAAGGGAATGAGAGCAACAGTCTGAGCCCGGTCTCCTACACTTTCGTCAGGGTGCTGGGCAGCGGAGCATTCGGAGAAGCCGTTCTTTATCAGAAAACCGAGGTCTCTATCCTTTTATTAAAACTGTTGTGCATTTATTTAAAAAAAAAACAGTAGACCATATTCTGCCGAACCTTTTATGATAATTTAATTATATTATTATTATTAATATTATATTAATATTAACAATAATGTATTATTATTATAATTATAATATAATATATAATATATTTATATAGATGACCTGGAGATGTGGATATACAGAAGAATATGCCGTATTTCATGGAAACAGAAATAATCAAATACAGAGGTTCTAAAAAAAAAAAAAAAAAACCGGGAATGAAAAGAGGGTTGATGAAAGAAATAAAAAAGAGGCACATGAAATATTTCCACCCATCCATCATGTGCCATGCCGATAAGCGTAGGCGGTCATGTTTTGCCATCTAACTCGATCACCAGAGTCGTGGATCAGCTCCCTGTTACTGTCTCGACCATGCCATGTGGCCAAGCCATCCAGGTATTTACTTCGGGGTCTTTCCCTTGGTCTCTTCCCTTCGATCTTGCCAGTCGTCACCAAGTTCTCCAACTCATTTCTTCTCATAACATGCCCAACAAATTGTGACTGTCTCCGTCTAATGTCTCTAATCAGTTTACGATCTTCATTTGTTTCTTGAAGGACTTGTTCATTGGTTTTTCTGTCTGTCCATGGTATTCTTTGCAATTTCCTCAGAAACCACGCCCACGGCCATCAGATGTTTTTCAGCTTGACTGCTCATTGTCCACGCTTCACATCCATACAAAAGTACATATTCTATGTAGCACTTCAACACTCTTTTTCTCGTTTCAGTTGATATAATTTTATTGATCAGTATGTTTTTCATCTTGCAAAAGGCTACCTTTGCAATGTCAATTCTTCTTCTAATCTCTTCAAGGCATCTCCCATCAGATGTTATGAACATGATGTTATGTTCCGAGATAACTGTACCGATTACCTTGATTAAGAATATGCCTATTTACTCGTATATCACATTGTGGTATTTCCTTCTTCCCAGTGACGACTATAATATAATCTGTCCTAAAGCGTTGCACAAAGCACAAACTCTGTAACTCCAGTGACGACCCTCAGGAGTCGTTAAAAAATGCACCCGTGAACCGAAGGATGGGGCCTGGAATCAAACCCACAACCTTCGGAGCCCAAGGTCGACGGCTTGACCACTTTGCCATGGAGACTCTCTGATTGTTTGAGTAATACTAGTTAGTTTATGGCAAGTAGTTAGTAGTAGTTAGTACTAGTCCTAGTACTACTAGTCATAGAAGAAATCTGGTACAACGGATAATGGAGAAAATCACACAGTTAGTTTAATGAGTCATGTAACTAAAATACTAATGGGAATTATAATGACAGGAACCAGAAATTGGAGATGAGCAGGGAGGATTTGTGGAAGGTAAAGTTACAAGTCATAAACAATGCCAAGCCATATACATCTTTAGAGAAATAACAGAAGAATGTTTTAAATGAATGGAGATCTATATGTGTGCTTTATATGACATTTGATAAGGTTAAACATGAAAAAATGTTTAGAATGTTGGACATATTAAACATTAATGGTAAAGATCTGATAATAGAAAAGAACATGTATTGGCAATGACCAGCGAGCATAAGAATTGTCAACCAGTTGAGAACTTTTCAACACAACTCAATGTTGCCGCTGTGCCTGTCTAATCTTACTCTCTTGATAAGGTTAAACATGAAGAATGTTGGACATATTAAACATTAATGGTAAAGATCTGATAATAGAAAAGAACATGTATTGGCAATGACCAGCGAGCATAAGAATTGTCAACCAGTTGAGAACTTTTCAACACAACTCAATGTTGCCGCTGTGCCTGTCTAATCTTACTCTCACATTACTTGTTTCAACAGGACAATAGTTTAGTGGTCTGGAAAGAAATCAACCTTGCTCGAGTTAATGAGAAGCAGCAGCGGGATTCCCAGAGTGAAATTGATATTTTGTCGCTTCTCAACCATGCCAACATCATCAGCTACTACAACCACTTCATTGATGAAAACACACTCTTTATTGAAATGGAATATGCAAATGGTAAATGATTTATATGAAACTATGGTTTGAATGCAAATATGGTTTATATGTAAATGGTTTATAGTAAAATGGTAAATCGTTTGTTTGAGAGCATTGGGAACAAATTGATTAGAGCTGTACATAGACATATTGTCGGTGAATGTAGCTTTTGTCTTTATAAAGAGACCCTCTGTCTACCTTCATGAACTTGAGACTATAATGAACACTAGTCAGTGGTTTCTGAGGAAAATGCAAAGAATACCATGGGTGGACTGAAAAATGCAACCATCCATTAAGAAACAAATGAAAGTTGTTAATTGTTTGGAGAAATTAGATACAGACAGTCAAGAATTGGGCATGTTAATAAAAGAAATATCCTGGAAAACATCTTGACAACTTGTAAAATTGATGGACAAAGAACAAGGGAAAAACAAAGAGATAAATGTATGAATGGCTTGGCCACATGGCGTATTGGCGACAACAACACAGGACTGATCTAAGACTCTAGAAACCCAAGTGAGATTGTGGACACTTACTGGCAAGGCACAAGATGATGATGACGATGATGAATATTATATATTTCTGTGATCATCAGAATCTTCGCTGTAGTTTCAGTACATGTTTGTATGTAATTTTTTTTGGCATGGCACAAGATGATGATGATGATGATGATGATGATGATGATGATGATGATGATGATGATGATGATGATGATGATGATGATGAATATTAAATATTTCTGTGGTCATCCATCAGAATGTTCGCTGTCGACTGGGTTAATGTTTGTATGTTATTTTATGTTTCAAACAAAAGACATGATAGCCATGGCTGAGAGATGTAGCTTCTGCCTCTATCACAGAGGTCACTGACCTTGAACCCTCAGTGTGGGGCTGGGAATGTCTACAAGATCCATTGATGTCTAACAATATTTCACAACACCTGATATCTTGAGTAGTAACCCTAGGTCCCTCTATAACTCCCTCCCTAGGTAACAGGTTCCTCGTACAAACTGCACAATTATAACATCCCACTAGCGAGTCAGCATGCCCAATTAGATAAGAGTGCATGCTCTTAAACTTCCGGTGTGCTGATGCCAAGGTAGCGGGTTCAACCCCTACACCGGTCAGTTGGATTAAAATGTTGACGTCATTCTTGGCTTGGGGATGTAAATTACAAGTACCTCAGAAGTCAGAGTGGGTTCGCCTGATGGATAGGGACACTGGTAATAGGGAAAGCTAATTCACACGCAAAAATCAGTCCAGTGCACAAGAAGTGGGAGCACATGTATGGACTATACGTGAGCTCAAAGCTAGTGACGGACAAAAAAACAAAGTCCCACAACAACCAGACATTGCCAAGAGTAGGCAGACTTCAGTCCCACAACAACCAGACATTGCCAAGAGTAGGCAGACTTCAGTCCCACAACAACCAGACATTGCCAAGAGTAGGCAGACTTCAGTCCCACAACAACCAGACATTGCCAAGAGTAGGCAGACTTGAGTGTCATTCTGTGTTCTCACTGCATGCATTTATTGTTGATCAACTTCCAGGTGGAACCCTGCATGAGAAGATATCTGCCAGTACGGAACTGTGGCTAGAAAAGGTAAGTGTGGCTGCATATATGTTAATCTTGGGCAGTTAATAAACAACCAAAATAAGTCCCACAGAGATGTGGTTTTACAGAAGAATGCTAAACATTTCTTGGGCAGCCAAAATGAGTAATGTTAATGTTTTAAAAGAGGTTTAAACACAATCACTATATATCACAGATTATGGTCGTTGATAAGAAGATGGAAATACTACATTGTAATATACAAGTGCCGGTCTCTCTGGCCGAGGGGTTACAACACTTTCTCCGTAATCCCGTTTATCACGCAGAGTCTCGTAGCGGGCGAGAACAGGGAGCGGTTCATCCCCCGCTGGTGACTTGCGGGATAACTGAGCCGGCCGCTCAGAAAGCAATGGCAAACTACTGAGCGTAATCTTGCCAAGAAATCAACAGACAGCTGAAAGATGCTGCTGTTGACAGCAATGTCCTGTAAAGGATATGCAAATTTAAAAAAAAAAAAAAAAATATACAAGTAAATGGGAATATTCTTAAACAAGTGAATCAATACAATTATCTTGGAACAGTTACAACATCTGATGGGAGACGCCTTGAAGAAATTAGAACTAGAATCACTATGGTGAGAGTAGCGTTTTGCAAGATGGAAAATATACTGACCAATAAAAAGATGTCATTTACAATGAGAAAAAGAGTGTTGAGGTGCTACATAGTACCAGTAATTTTGTATGGATATGAAGCGTGGACAATGAATGGACAAGTTGAAAAACATCTGATGGCTGTGAAAATGTGGTTTCTGAGAAAAATTTAAAGAATACCATAGACAGACAGAAAAAGCAATGACCAAGTACTACAAGAAACAAACGACAAACGTAAACTGATTAGAGAAATTAGATGTAGACAGTCACAATTATTTGGACACGTTATGAGAAGAAATAAATTGGAGAACTTGGTGACAACTAGCAAGATTGAGAGGAAGAGAACAAGTGGAAGGCAAAGAAGTAAATACCTGGATGGCTTGGTCACATGGTATGGTCGAGACAAGAACACTGACCTGTTCCATGACTCTGGTGATCGCATGGGATGGCGAAACATGATGGCCTAAGCTTATCAGCATTGCACATGATGATGATGACTTAACATATACATCAGAAAAAGACGGCCATCATGTTAGACCAGTAGTACTGACTCCATGGGGACGGTGTTGCTGGAAGACAAAGAGATCAATATCCAGAGCTTGGTTAGATGACATAATCATGACAAGAACACCAGACCTGACTTGAGACTTGTGAGTCTTTGAGATGGCTGACCATGTCCTTGCTTATCGGCATGGCACAAAATGATGGTGATGATGATGACGATGGTGAATCAATCAGGTATTTAACTCGTCTTTATCTGCTCTCTTTGTTACCAGCTCAACACCAACTTCAATTTAAAAGAGACAAACCCTTTTCAGAGTTAAAATGACCTAAATGCAAATGTATTGTACTGACGAGTTGAAATTCAGTCCTTCAGTCGTTCTCTGGGAATATACAGCCTACTGACCAATCAACCAACCAACCACCCACCCAACCAATCCACTAACCAAGCAACCACCCACCCAACTAACCCAACAACTAACCAACCAGCCAACCAACCCACCAACCAATTAACCAACCATCCAACCACCCAACTAACTCACCAAAGAACCTCCCAACCAACCACACAGCCAACCATCCAGCCAACCATCCAGTCAACCACCTAACCAACCCATCATCCCTTTCTGCTGTCTTGTGGTTCCTTCTGTGTCTTGTCTATACTGCTCACTTCTTTGAGTCTCTTTGAGTGAGCGGGAGAGTGAATGATTGAGCGTGAGAGTGAATGAGTGAGCGGGAGAGTGAATGAGTGAGCGGGAGAGTGAATGAGTGAGAGTGAATGAGTGAGCGTGAGGGTGAATGAGTGAGCGGGAGAGTGAATGAGTGAGAGTGTCTGTGTGTGTGAGTGAATGAGTGAGAGTGAATGAGTGAGCGTGAGAGTGAATGAGTGAGCGTGAGAGTGAATGAGTGAGCGGGAGAGTGAATGAGTGAGCGGGAGAGTGAATGAGTGAGCGGGAGAGTGAATGAGTGATCGGGAGAGTGAATGAGTGAGCGTGAGAGTGAGCGGGAGAGTAAATGATTGAGCGGGAGAGTGAATGAGTGAGCGTGAGAGTGAATGAGTGAGCGTGAGAGTGAATGAGTGAGCGTGAGAGTGAATGAGTGAGAGTGAATGAGTGAGAGTGAGAGTGAATGAGTGAGCGTGAGAGTGAATGAGTAAGAGTGAATGAGTGAGCGTGAGAAGGAATGAGTGAGCGTGAGAGTGAATGAGTGAGCGTGAGAGTGAATCAGTGAGCGGGAGAGTGAATCAGTGAGCGGGAGAGTGAATGATTGAGCGTGAGAGTGAATGAGTGAGCGTGAGAGTAAATGAGTGAGAGTGAATGAGTGAGCGGCAGAGTGAATGATTGAGCGGGACAGTGAATGCGTGAGAGTGAATGAGTGAGAGTGAATGAGTGAGCGGGAGAGTGAATGAGTGAGCGGGAGAGTGAATGAGTGAGCGGGAGAGACAGAATGAGTGAGCGTGAGAGTGAATGAGTGAGCGGGATAGTGAATGAGTGAGCGGGAGAGTGAATGAGTGAGCGGGAGAGTAAATGAGTGAGCAGGAGAATGAATGAGTGAGCGGGAGAGAGAATGAGTGAGCGTGAGAGTGAATGAGTGAGCGGGAGAGTGAATGAGTGAGCGGGAGAGTGAATGAGTGAGCGGGAGAGCGAATGAGTGAGCGTGAGAGCGAATGAGTGAGCGTGAGAGTGAATGAGTGAGCGTGAATGAGTGAGCATGAGAGTGAATTAGTGAGCAGGAGAGTGAATTAGTGAGCGGGACAGTGAATGCGTGAGAGTGAATGAGTTAGAGTGAATGAGTGAGAGTGAATGATTGAACGGGAGAGTGAATGAGTGAGCGGGAGAGTGAATGAGTGAGCAGGAGAGTGAATGAGTGAGCGGGAGAGACAGAATGAGTAAGCGTGAGAGTGAATGAGTGAGCGGGATAGTGAATGAGTGAGCGGGAGAGTGAATTAGTGAGTGGGAGAGTAAATGAGTTAGCGGGAGAATGAATGAGTGAGCGGGAGAGTGAATGAGTGAGCGTGAGAGTGAATGAGTGAGCGATAGAGTGAATGAGTGAGCGGGAGAGTGAATGAGTGAGTGGGAGAGTGAATGAGTGAGCGTGAGAGCGAATGAGTGAGCGTGAGAGTGAATGAGTGAGCGGGAGAGTGAATGAGTGAGCGGGAGAGTGAATTAGTGAGCGGGAGAGTGAATTAGTGAGAGTGAGAGTGAATGAGAGAGAAAGAGAGAGAGTGTGTGTGTGTGTGTGTGAGCGTACGCATGCGTGTGAGTGTGTGTATGAAAGAATACAGAGAGAGAGAGAGAGAGAGAGAGAGAGAGAGAGAGAGAGAGAGAGAGAGTTGAGCAGATGCATGTCATGTAACACGTGAATCCATATGTTTGTGTATTCTCATCTGTCATATTATAAGTTAAATACCATTTGATTTTATCATGTATAATCTAAACTTATGTTCATTACTGTAGTTTGAGTGAGAGAGTGAGTGAGTGTGAATGAGAGACAGAATGTGTGAGCGTGAGAGTGAATGAGTGAGCGTGAGAGTGAATGAGTGAGAGTGAGAGTGAATGAGTGAGAGTGAACGAGTGAGCGTGAGAGTGAATGAGTGAGCGTGAGAGTGAATGAGTGAGCGGGAGAGTGAATGATTGAGCATGAGAGTGAATGAGTGAGCGGGAGAGTGAATGAGTGAGAGTGGATGAGTGAGCGGGAGAGTGAATGAGTGAGCATGAGGGTGAATGAGTGAGCGGGAGAGTGAATGAGTGAGCGTGAGAGCAAATGAGTGAGCTGGAGAGTGAATGAGTGAGAGTGTCTGTGTGTGGGAGTGAATGAGTGTGAGTGAATGAGTGAGAGTGAATGAGTGAGCGTAAGAGTGAATGAGTGAGCGTGAGTGTGAATGAGTGAGCGGGAGAGTGAATGAGTGAGCAGGAGAGTGAATGAGTGAGCGGAAGAGTGAATTAGTGAGCGGGAGAGTGAATTAGTGAGAGTGAATGATTGAGCGGGAGAGTGAATGAGTGAGCGTGAGAGTGAATGAGTGAGCGTGAGAGTGAATGAGTGAGCGTGAGAGTGATTGAGTGAGCGTGAGAGTGAATGAGTGAGAGTGAATGAGTGAGCGTGAGAAGGAATGAGTGAGCATGAGAGTGAATGAGTGAGCGTGAGAGTGAATGAGTGAGCGTGAGAGTGAATGAGTGAGCGTGAGAGTGATTGAGTGAGCGTGAGAGTGAATGAGTGAGAGTGAATGAGTGAGCGTGAGAAGGAATGAGTGAGCGTGAGAGTGAATGAGTGAGCGTGAGAGTGAATCAGTGAGCGGGAGAGTGAATGATTGAGCGTGAGAGTGAATGAGTGAGCGTGAGAGTGAATGAGTGAGCGGCAGAGTGAATGAGTGAGCGGGACAGTGAATGAGTGAGCGTGAGAGTGAATGAGTGAGAGTGAATGAATTAGCGGGAGAGTGAATGATTGAACGGGAGAGTGAATGAGTGAGCGGGAGAGTGAATGAGTGAGCGGGAGAGTGAATGAGTGAGCGGGAGAGACAGAATGAGTGAGAGTGAATGAGTGAGCGGGAGAGTGAATGAGTGAGCGGGAGAGTGAATGAGTGAGCGGGAGAGTGAATGAGTGAGCGGGAGAGTGAATGAGTGAACGGGAGAGTGAATGAGTGAGCGGGAGAGTGAATGAGTGAGAGTGTGTATGTGTGAGTGAGTGAATGAGAGAGAGAGAGAGAGAGTGTGTGGTGTGTGTGTGTGTGTGTGTGTGTGTGTGTGTGGGATGCGCTGGCATCACTACTTTTACGTCACATACTTTTTATGTACACATTTTTCTCCATGTTTAGCCTTGTTTATGTTTACAACATTCATTTCACAATGTTTATTTTTCTTCCTATGTAAATGTATAATGCTCTTGATGAACGAAAGACGAGTGATTGGAAGGGCCGAATGTAAGACGGGCCTGCGCGCCCAATTTGTGACCCTAATAAAGTTGAGTTGAGAGTCTCCTCTTCCTGTGATTTTGATCTCTCAATATTTCTCTTGTGCTGTGGATTTAACAACGTGCCTGCTGAGTGCTGTGTATGCCTCACCTGCAACTTCTTATTATTGACATCCTAGGATGTTCTGTACCAGTTTTGCCGTATGGCAGTGAATCTTGGGATGTAAATGAACACATTAGAAAGACCTTGGAAGCAACAGAGTTGTGGTTCCTGAGATGAATGTGGTTAATTTCTTGGACTGACTGAGTAACCTAAAAAATAGTCGCTTAAAAGTCGACAGGGTTGACTTCGAAGCACCGGGTTTTATCCCATGTGGCTCGGTCTCTTTCCGCAGCATGGAAAGCATAGCACAAAGCACGAACTCCGTAGCTCTAGAGACAACCCACAGGAGTCTCCGAAAAATTTAATTCGTGAAACGAAGGACGCGGCCCGGAATCGAACCCACAACCTTCAGAGCCCGAGTTAAACAGCTTGACCACTTCGCCACAGAGACTCTCAACTGAGTAACTAACAACGATTGCATGAAAGAGGCTAATGAAACTAGAACATTATATACAACAATAAGAAAGAGACAAAAAGCTTTTTTTTGTCATGTGATGAGAAGAGAGGCATTGGAGAACATCGTGACAACTGGAAAGATCAAGGAAAAGAGAGGCAGAGGCAGACCAAGAGAAATGATACTGAATGGATTGAGACTGTGGCATGGAGGAATATTTTCAGCTGAGTTGATCCACAACACCAAAGACAGAGATCCGTGGGGAGATATGGACACCTAAACCAGCTAGCAAGGCACTTGATGATGATGATGATGAGGATGTTCTGTGGTATCTGTAATCTTCTTGTTATTGAAATTCTTCTTGTTATTAACATTTTTGGGTGTTTTGTAGTATTTGTAATCTTCTTGTTATTAATATTTTATGTTGTTCTGTGGTATGTGTAATCTTCTTGTTATTGACATTCTATGTTGTTATGTGGTATGTGTAATCTTCTTGTTATTGACATTCTATGTTGTTATGTGGTGTGTGTAATCTTCTTGTTATTGACATTCTATCCTGTTATGTGGTATGTGTAATCTTCTTGTTATTGACATTCTATGTTGTTATGTGGTATGTGTAATCTTCTTGTTATTGACATTCTATGTTGTTATGTGGTATGTATAATCTTCTTGTTATTGACATTCTATGTTGTTCTGTGGTATGTATAATCTTCTTGTTATTGACATTCTATGTTGTTATGTGGTATGTATAATCTTCTTGTTATTGACATTCTATGTTGTTCTGTGGTATGTATAATCTTCTTGTTATTGACATTCTATGTTGTTATGTGGTGTGTGTAATCTTCTTGTTATTGACATTCTATATTGTTATGTGGTATGTGTAATCTTCTTGTTATTGACATTCTATGTTGTTATGTGGTATGTATAATCTTCTTGTTATTGACATTCTATGTTGTTATGTGGTGTGTGTAATCTTCTTGTTATTGACATTCTATATTGTTATGTGGTATGTGTAATCTTCTTGTTATTGACATTCTATGTTGTTATGTGGTATGTATAATCTTCTTGTTATTGACATTCTATGTTGTTATGTGGTATGTGTAATCTTCTTGTTATTGACATTCTATGTTGTTCTTTGGTATGTGTAATCTTCTTGTTATTGACATTCTATGTTGTTATGTGGTATGTGTAATCTTCATGTTATTGACATTCTATGTTGTTATGTGGTATGTGTAATCTTCTTGTTATTGACATTCTATGTTGTTATGTGGTATGTATAATCTTCTTGTTATTGACATTCTATGTTGTTCTGTGGTATGTGTAATCATCTTGTTATGAACATTTTATTTTGTTATGTGGTATGTATAATCTTCTTGTTATTGACATTCTATGTTGTTATGTGGTATGTGTAATCTTCTTGTTATTGACATTCTATGTTGTTATGTGGTATGTATAATCTTCTTGTTATTGACATTTTATGTTGTTATGTGGCATGTATAACCTTCTTGTTATTGACATTCTATGTTGTTATGTGGTATTTGATATCTTCTTGTTATTGACATTCTATGTTGTTCTATGGTATTTGAGATCTTCTTGTTATTGACATTCTATGTTGTTCTGTGGTATGTGTAATCTTCTTGTTTTTGACATTCTATGTTGTTCTGTGGTATTTGTTATCTTCTTGTTATTAACATTCTATGTTGTTCTGTGGTATTTGTAATCTTTTTGTTATTGACATTCTATGTTGTTCTGTGGTATGCGTAATCTTTTTGTTATTAACATTCTATTTTGTTCTGTGGTATGTATAATCTTCTTGTTAATGACATTCTATGTTGTTCTGTGGTATGTATAATCTTCTTGTTATTGACATTCTATGTTGTTCTATGGTATGTATAATCTTCTTGTTATTGACATTCTATGTTGTTCTGTGGTATGTATAATCTTCTTGTTAATGACATTCTATGTTTTTATGTGGTATGTATAATCTTCTTGTTAATGACATTCTATGTTGTTCTGTGGTATGTATAATCTTCTTGTTATTAACATTCTATGTTGTTCTGTGGTATGCGTAATCTTCTTGTTATTAACATTCTATGTTGTTCTGTGGTATGCGTAGTCATCTTGTTATTAACATTTTATGTTGTTCTGTGGTATGCGTAATCTTCTTGTTATTAACATTCTATGTTGTTTTGTGGTATGTGTAATCTTCTTGTTATTGACATTCTATGTTGTTATGTGGTATGTATAATCTTCTTGTTATTGACATTCTATGTTGTTCTGTGGTATGTGTAATCTTCTTGTTATGAACATTTTATTTTGTTATGTGGTATGTATAATCTTCTTGTTATTGACATTCTATGTTGTTATGTGGTATGTATAATCTTCTTGTTATTGACATTCTATGTTGTTCTGTGGTATGTGTAATCTTCTTGTTATTAACATTTTATTTTGTTATGTGGTATGTATAATCTTCTTGTTATTGACATTCTATGTTGTTATGTGGTATGTGTAATCTTCTTGTTATTGACATTCTATGTTGTTATGTGGTATGTATAATCTTCTTGTTATTGACATTTTATGTTGTTCTGTGGTATGTGTAATCTTCTTGTTATTAACATTTTATATTGTTATGTGGCATGTATAACCTTCTTGTTATTGACATTCTATGTTGTTATGTGGTATTTGAGATCTTCTTGTTATTGACATTCTATGTTGTTCTATGATACTTGAGATCTTCTTCTTATTGACATTCTATGTTGTTCTGTGGTATGTGTAATCTTCTTGTTTTTTGGCATTCTATGTTGTTCTGTGGTATTTGTTATCTTCTTGTTATTAACATTCTATGTTGTTCTGTGGTATTTGTTATCTTCTTGGTATTGACATTCTATGATGTTCTGTGGTATGCATAATCTTCTTGTTATTAACATTCTATTTTGTTCTGTGGTATGTATAATCTTCTTGTTAATGACATTCTATGTTGTTCTGTGGTATGTATAATCTTCTTGTTATTGACATTCTATGTTGTTCTGTGGTATGTGTAATCTTCTTGTTATTAACATTCTATGTTGTTCTATGGTATGTATAATCTTCTTGTTATTGACATTCTATCTTGTTCTGTGGTATGTATAATCTTCTTGTTAATGACATTCTATGTTGTTATGTGGTATGTATAATCTTCTTGTTAATGACATTCTATGTTGTTCTGTGGTATGTATAATCTTCTTGTTATTAACATTCTATGTTGTTCTGTGGTATGCGTAATCTTCTTGTTATTAACATTCTATGTTGTTCTGTGGTATGCGTAATCATCTTGTTGTTAACATTCTATGTTGTTCTGTGGTATGCATAATCTTCTTGTTGTTAACATTCTATGTTGTTTTGTGGTATGTGTAATCTTCTTGTTATTGACATTCTATGTTGTTATGTGGTATGTATAATCTTCTTGTTATTGACATTCTATGTTGTTCTGTGGTATGTGTAATCTTCTTGTTATGAACATTTTATTTTGTTCTGTGGTATGTGTAATCTTCTTGTTATTAACATTTTATGTTGTTATGTGGCATGTATAACCTTCTTGTTATTGACATTCTATGTTGTTATGTGGTATTTGAGATCTTCTTGTTATTGACATTCTATGTTGTTCTATGGTATTTGAGATTTTCTTGTTATTGACATTCTATGTTGTTCTGTGGTATGTGTAATCTTCTTGTTTTTGACATTCTATGTTGTTCTGTGGTATTTGTTATCTTCTTGTTATTAACATTCTATGTTGTTCTGTGGTATTTGTTATCTTTTTGTTATTGACATTCTATGTTGTTCTGTGGTATGCGTAATCTTCTTGTTATTAACATTCTATTTTGTTCTGTGGTATGTATAATCGATTATGTGGTTGTTTCGGGATTTGAAATTTAAATATTGAGCACAACCCACTACTAGCAACGCCGATCGCATTCTGGTATGAACCTGATGCCTATCCACGTCAATATGGAAGCACTATACTCGAGTTTCGCCCTCATTTGAGCTCGTCAGTAGTGCATATCCCTGACCGGATCCGGAAACAGTCCCGGATCACGCGTGTGAAGCGGGTGTGTAACCACGCGGCACACACTGGACACACCAAATTATCACAACAGAACATCACAACGCTACCCATCGTAGGCTATGCTCAAGATTGCCCAATCGCCGCGACCGACGTCCGTCAATCGATGGGACCCGAACGATCAGGACTTCTCACTGGCAAGGAACACCAGGCCTCCTAAATCCAGTGAGCAATAATCAATTGATTATGTGGTTGTTTCGGGATTTGAAATTTAAATATTGAGCACAACCCACTACTGGCAACGCCGATCGCATTCTGGTATGAACCTGATGCCTATCCACGTCAATATGGAAGCACTATACTCGAGTTTCGCCCTCATTTGAGCTCGTCAGTAGTGCATATCCCTGACCGGATCCGGAAACAGTCCCGGATCACGCGTGTGAAGCGGGTGTGTAACCACGCGGCACACACTGGACACACCAAATTATCACAACAGAACATCACAACGCTACCCATCGTAGGCTATGCTCAAGATTGCCCAATCGCCGCGACCGACGTCCGTCAATCGATGGGACCCGAACGATCAGGACTTCTCACTGGCAAGGAACACCAGGCCTCCTAAATCCAGTGAGCAATAATCAATTGATTATGTGGTTGTTTCGGGATTTGAAATTTAAATATTGAGCACAACCCACTACTGGCAACGCCGATCGCATTCTGGTATGAACCTGATGCCTATCCACGTCAATATGGAAGCACTATACTCGAGTTTCGCCCTCATTTGAGCTCGTCAGTAGTGCATATCCCTGACCGGATCTGGAAACAGTCCCGGATCACGCGTGTGAAGCGGGTGTGTAACCACGCGGCACACACTGGACACACCAAATTATCACAACAGAACATCACAACGCTACCCATCGTAGGCTATGCTCAAGATTGCCCAATCGCCGCGACCGACGTCCGTCAATCGATGGGACCCGAACGATCAGGACTTCTCACTGGCAAGGAACACCAGGCCTCCTAAATCCAGTGAGCAATAATCAATTGATTATGTGGTTGTTTCGGGATTTGAAATTTAAATATTGAGCACAACCCACTACTGGCAACGCCGATCGCATTCTGGTATGAACCTGATGCCTATCCACGTCAATATGGAAGCACTATACTCGAGTTTCGCCCTCATTTGAGCTCGTCAGTAGTGCATATCCCTGACCGGATCCGGAAACAGTCCCGGATCACGCGTGTGAAGCGGGTGTGTAACCACGCGGCACACACTGGACACACCAAATTATCACAACAGAACATCACAACGCTACCCATCGTAGGCTATGCTCAAGATTGCCCAATCGCCGCGACCGACGTCCGTCAATCGATGGGACCCGAACGATCAGGACTTCTCACTGGCAAGGAACACCAGGCCTCCTAAATCCAGTGAGCAATAATCAATTGATTATGTGGTTGTTTCGGGATTTGAAATTTAAATATTGAGCACAACCCACTACTGGCAACGCCGATCGCATTCTGGTATGAACCTGATGCCTATCCACGTCAATATGGAAGCACTATACTCGAGTTTCGCCCTCATTTGAGCTCGTCAGTAGTGCATATCCCTGACCGGATCTGGAAACAGTCCCGGATCACGCGTGTGAAGCGGGTGTGTAACCACGCGGCACACACTGGACACACCAAATTATCACAACAGAACATCACAATGCTACCCATCGTAGGCTATGCTCAAGATTGCCCAATCGCCGCGACCGACGTCCGTCAATCGATGGGACCCGAACGATCAGGACTTCTCACTGGCAAGGAACACCAGGCCTCCTAAATCCAGTGAGCAATAATCAATTGATTATGTGGTTGTTTCGGGATTTGAAATTTAAATATTGAGCACAACCCACTACTGGCAACGCCGATCGCATTCTGGTATGAACCTGATGCCTATCCACGTCAATATGGAAGCACTATACTCGAGTTTCGCCCTCATTTGAGCTCGTCAGTAGTGCATATCCCTGACCGGATCCGGAAACAGTCCCGGATCACGCGTGTGAAGCGGGTGTGTAACCACGCGGCACACACTGGACACACCAAATTATCACAACAGAACATCACAACGCTACCCATCGTAGGCTATGCTCAAGATTGCCCAATCGCCGCGACCGACGTCCGTCAATCGATGGGACCCGAACGATCAGGACTTCTCACTGGCAAGGAACACCAGGCCTCCTAAATCCAGTGAGCAATAATCAATTGATTATGTGGTTGTTTCGGGATTTGAAATTTAAATATTGAGCACAACCCACTACTGGCAACGCCGATCGCATTCTGGTATGAACCTGATGCCTATCCACGTCAATATGGAAGCACTATACTCGAGTTTCGCCCTCATTTGAGCTCGTCAGTAGTGCATATCCCTGACCGGATCTGGAAACAGTCCCGGATCACGCGTGTGAAGCGGGTGTGTAACCACGCGGCACACACTGGACACACCAAATTATCACAACAGAACATCACAATGCTACCCATCGTAGGCTATGCTCAAGATTGCCCAATCGCCGCGACCGACGTCCGTCAATCGATGGGACCCGAACGATCAGGACTTCTCACTGGCAAGGAACACCAGGCCTCCTAAATCCAGTGAGCAATAATCAATTGATTATGTGGTTGTTTCGGGATTTGAAATTTAAATATTGAGCACAACCCACTACTGGCAACGCCAATCGCATTCTGGTATGAACCTGATGCCTATCCACGTCAATATGGAAGCACTATACTCGAGTTTCGCCCTCATTTGAGCTCGTCAGTAGTGCATATCCCTGACCGGGACCGGAAACAGTCCCGGATCACGCGTGTGAACATAACTTGAGCATAGCCTACGATGGGTAGCGTTGTGATGTTCTGTTGTGATAATTTGGTGTGTCCAGTGTGTGCCGCGTGGTTACACACCCGCTTCACACGCGTGATCCGGGACTGTTTCCGGATCCGGTCAGGGATATGCACTACTGACGAGCTCAAATGAGGGCGAAACTCGAGTATAGTGCTTCCATATTGACGTGGATAGGCATCAGTATGTATAATCTTCTTGTTATTGACATTCTATGTTGTTCTGTGGTATGCGTAATCTTCTTGTTATTAACATTCTATGTTGTTCTATGGTATGTATAATCTTCTTGTTATTGACATTCTATGTTGTTCTGTGGCATGTATAATCTTCTTGTTAATGACATTCTATGTTGTTATGTGGTATGTATAATCTTCTTGTTAATGACATTCTATGTTGTTCTGTGGTATGTATAATCTTCTTGTTATTAACATTCTATGTTGTTCTGTGGTATGCGTAATCTTCTTGTTATTAACATTCTATGTTGTTCTGTGGTATGCGTAATTTTCTTGTTATTAACATTCTATGTTGTTCTGTGGTATGCATAATCTTCTTGTAGCGCCGAACGTTGGGCGGCGCTTACCAAACCCGACACCCCACATTGTGCCAACGGCTTCGGGCGGAAGAGCGCAATTGGGAGGGTACAAGCCTTACCCTGGTGCGAGGAAATGCAAGCTAAAGACAAAATTGTCATGGCAGGGCAGACCAGGCCCTAAGCCTTGGTTGGCGACTGGTCTAGGATCGAAGCTCCGACAGGCGGACAGTTAGAGCATTGCTTTGCTGATCCGGCAGCTTCTGCAGCTTGTCTTGTTCCAGATGTAGGGGTGTTACCTTTCCTCTGGAGTGAACTAGGCAGGCCGAGAGAGGGATCATGCTGCATGGGCAACACATGATCTCTATATTTTAGCCCAGGCTTTGTGCTATGGAGAGGCAATAACTCCATCCCTGGTCTTAACTGGTCTCGGAATCAAAGCGAGAGGCAACTGTTACGGGTTATAAGTCCTTGTCAGTTGGCGTAGACATGGGGCGCCACGCGTTGCCTCTGACGGTGGGAGACACCTATAGGTGTCACTGATCAGCTACCGCCCGCCTCAAGCTGGGCAGCCCCCAGCCAATTGGGTGCTGATCCGCCACAGCCTGCCTGCTTCAATGGGTGCTTGGGGCTAGGACAAAATCTGAATCGCAGGCTGTAAAACCAATGCACCAGGTACAAATAAAACTAGAAACCTCAAGCTACGGCTTGCAACCTGGAACGTGAGAACCATGTGTCCAGGATTTTCCACTGACTTGACCAATATTGACGATGTGAGAAAAACGGCTGTGATTGATGCCGAACTCAATCGTCTTAACATTGATATTGCTGGCCTGCAGGAGACTCGCCTCGCTGAGGAAGGGTCACTCAGGGAAAACAACTACACCTTTTTCTGGAAGGGTAGAAAAAAGGCAACACGGTGTGGGCTTTGCAGTGAAGAATTCACTACTGGGAATGATTGAAATTCCAGCAGGAGGAAATGAAAGACTATTATCCCTGCGCTTGGCAACCTCTTGTGGGTTTGCCACCATTATTACTGCATATGCACCGACACTCGATTCCTCTGATGATGTGAAGGATTTGTTCTATGAGGAGTTAGACTCCGTGATCAAGGCAGTTCCAAAATCTGACTACATTTATATGCTCGGTGATTTCAATGCTCGTGTGGGCAAGGACTCAAGTTCATGGCCAGTGTGCCTTGGAAAATACAACATCGGTCGCATGAATGAAAATGGGCAAAGGCTGCTGGAGCATTGCACCAGTAATGACCTATGTATTACGAACTCTTTTTTTAAAACAAAAGAGATGCATAAGGTCACATGGAAACATCCAAGATCCGGCTATTGGCATCAGCTGGACTTCATCATCACACGGAGACAACATCTGAACCATATATCATTGACTCGTAGTTACCACAGTGCTGACTGTGATACAGATCATTCTTTGGTTGTTGCAAGGGTTAGACTGAGACCAAAGAGAATCTACACAGCTAAACACAAATCTAGCCCCAGGATTAATATTATTAACACTCATGATCCTGAAAAGTGCTTTCAGTTTCAACAGCAACTTGAAGATGCTTTCACTGATACACCAGAAAATTGTACAGTAAATGAAAAGTGGGGTCAAATTAAGGAAACTCTTTATAAAACTGCCGTAGGGGTTTACGGCACTGTGGATCATAAGAGGCAGGACTGGTTTGCAGCCAACAGCGAGACTCTGCAGCCCCTGATTGATAAGAAGAAGAACGCTCTCTTAAGAAACAAGGAAAGACCAACGCGTAACACTCTGAGTGAGCTAAGGCAAGCTAGGAAGGATGTGCAAAAGGATGCCAGGCAGTGTGCAAATGATTATTGGATCAAGTTATGTGAGTCCATTCAAATCGCAAGTGATAAGGGAGACATAAGAAGCATGTATGAAGGAATAAAGAAAGCTTGTGGTCCAGTGATCAAAAGAAGTGCACCATTGAAAACCTTGACTGGAGAAGTCATCACTGATAAGAAACAGCAGATGGACAGATGGGTAGAGCACTATTTGGAGCTTTACTCAAGTGAGACCAAACTAGCGGATGATGCCCTCAACGCCATAGAGGCTCTACCAACTCTTGACCACCTGGACACACTTCCCACCATAACAGAAGTTAAGTGTGCTATAAATGAACTTGCATCTGGCAAGGCTCCAGGTAAGGATGGGATTCCAATAGAGGTTATCAGGAGTGGGCAAGACACACTCACTCTACAGATCCACCAGCTAATAGAGCTATGCTGGCGTGAAGGACAAGTCCCACAGGATTTCAAAGATTCAAGCATCATAACACTGTACAAGAACAAGGGCGATCGGAGCGACTGCAACAACTATAGGGGTATCTCACTTCTGTGTATTGTTGGAAAAGTATTTGCCAGAATTGTTCTGCGCAGACTTCAAGTCCTAGGAGATCAAGTCTACCCCGAATCACAGTGTGGCTTTCGACAGAACCGGTCTACCACTGATATGATATTCTCATTGCGACAAATGCAAGAAAAATGCCGTGAATAGAATCAACCACTGTTTATTGCCTTCATCGACCTCACAAAGGCATTTGATTTGGTCAGTCGTGAGGGTCTGTTCAAGGCACTAAAGAAGATTGGCTGCCCACCAACTCTTCTGTCCATTGTGGAATCGTTCCACACAGGCATGAAGGGTACAATCAAGTTTGATGGTGCAACTTCTGAAGAATTTGAAATCAAGAGTGGAGTTAAGCAAGGTTGTGTACTAGCTCCCACCCTCTTTGGAATATACTTTTCACTTCTACTGAAATATGCATTTCGTGATCAGGATGGTGGTATATACATTCACTCACGCTCAGATGGCGGCCTCTACAATGCTCAGAGATTGAAGGCTAAGACCAAAATTAGGAGGGTGCTGATCAGAGAGTTGCTTTTTGCAGATGATGCTGCAGTTACGACCCACTCTGAGGAAGAATTGCAATGTCTACTATCTGCATTCTCCAATGCTTGTTCTGAATTTGGTTTAACAATTAGCAAAAAGAAGACACAGATTATGTCACAAGGTGCACATGAGGTACCATCAATTTTTATTGACGACGCCGAATTAGAGATAGTAGACCATTTTACATATCTAGGATCAGTGGTAAATAGCAAATTATCCCTAGATCAGGAAATCAACATCCGGATTGGTAAGGCAGCAACAACAATGAACAGGTTAAGAAAAAGAGTCTGGGAGAACAGGAAGCTTACTGCCAAAACAAAAGTCCTTGTCTATCAAGCCTGTGTCCTTCTCTATGGCAGTGAAACCTGGACAACTTACTCACACCAAGAGAACAATTTAAACAGCTTCCATATGCGGTGTCTGCGAAGAATTCTTGGTATTAAGTGGCAAGACAAAATCACAAATACTGAAGTATTGGAAAGATCAGGTTGTGTGACAGTTTATTCCATGCTCAGTCTTCGTAGACTTAGATGGATAGGACATCTTAGGAGGATGGATGATGGTAGAATACCAAAGGATATCTTTTTTGGTGAATTACAGATGGGTAAGAGATCTCAGGGTCGGCCTCTACTACGATACAAAGATGTGTGTAAGCGGGACATGATTGATACAGGCATTGATAATGCACATTGGGAGCAAGTCGCCGCTGAACGTGTTGCATGGAGGGCAAATATCAGAAATGGAATAAAGTCAAAGGAGAAAATTATTGCAGAAAAGTCACACACCAAGCGTTTGAGACGTAAGATGGTGCATGATGGTGGAAATGACCACGTGTTCACATGCACCCACTGTGAACGAACATTTACAGCGCAAATTGGCCTTATCAGTCACACTCGCTACCGCCATAGTTAAAAGTTATTATGCCTTTTTAAAGCACAAACTATCGTCTGTCAAGACGGCAAGGTGCCAATAATCTTCTTGTTATTAACATTCTATGTTGTTCTGTGGTATCTGTAATCTTCTTGTTATTGACATTCTATGTTGTTCTGTGGTGTGCATAATCTTCTTGTTATTAACATTTTATGTTGTTCTGTGGTATGCGTAATCTTCTTGTTATTAACA
Source organism: Cepaea hortensis (assembly GCA_963921405.1). Classification (NCBI taxonomy): domain Eukaryota; kingdom Metazoa; phylum Mollusca; class Gastropoda; order Stylommatophora; family Helicidae; genus Cepaea; species Cepaea hortensis. Next base: position 164,864,924 of record OY992878.1, read on the forward strand.
TTCTATGTTGTTCTGTGGTATGCGTAATCTTCTTGTTATTAACATTCTATGTTGTTCTGTGGTATGTATAATCTTGGTATTGTCATTCTATGTTGTTCTGTGGTATTTGTTATCTTTTTGTTATTAACATTCTATGTTGCTCTGTGGTATTTGTTATCTTTTTGTTATTGACATTCTATGTTGTTCTGTGGTATGCGTAATCTTCTTGTTATTAACATTGTATGTTGTTCTGTGGTGTGTATAATCTTCTTGTTATTGACATTCTATGTTGTTTTGTGGTATTTGTAATCTTGTTATTAACATTCTATGTTATTCTGTGGTATTTGTAATCTTCTTGTTATTAACATTCTATGTTGTTCTATGGTATTTGTAATCTTCTTGTTATTAACATTCTATGTTGTTCTGTGGTATTTGTAATCTTCTTGCTATTAACATTCTATGTTGTTCTGTGGTATTTGTAATCTTCTTGTTATTAACATTCTATGTATTTCTGTGGTATGTATAATCTTTTTGTTATTGACATTCTATGTTGTTCTGTGGTATTCATTATCTTCTTGTTATTGACATTTCTAGGATGTTCTGTGGTATCTGTACCAGCTGACCTGTGCCCTGGCGTACATACATGATTTTGGAATCATACACAGGTGCTGCCAATCATTTCTGTGGTTTAACATTTGTATGTGTCAATATCATCATCATTATAATTACTGTTGTTTGTCATCTATTGTTCACTTGTTTGCTTATGTGGAATCAGCCTGTATCTACAATTTGTTTTCCTGTGGGAGTCTCCGTGGTGAATTTGTTATGCTGAACGCTTCATGCTCCAAGTTGTGGGCTCGATCCAGCCTCGTTTGGGTCACAAGTGCAATTTCTTAGAGACTCCTAGGGGTCATCACTGGAGCTATGAAGTTTATGCTTTGTGTGATGCTTTTGGCAGGCCGCCCTGAGGAAAGAGACCGAGCCATATGGGATAAACCCTGGCGTAATGAAATCAATCATCTTGCTTGAGTATTATAGCTTTTATTACAGATCCCCATGAGTTGTGACTTTAATGTTACTCTTCCTAGACCTTCTTAAATATTTCATTAGATATTCTGTGTACACCTAAGGATTTCCTATGATGGGAAATCTTTGCTGTTGCAATTTCTCATTGTTGTCATTATCATTGTTGTCATCATCATTACAATCGTCATTATTGTTGTCATTATTACTATCAACTGAGTTGAGGTGAGCTAGGACATTCCCATATGCACTCCGTCTCCTCGTTCAACAGCCGGTGAAGAGTTGCACTACTAATTGTTCCCACTGCTATCTGATTGAAAGTTCTCCTGATCTTCCCTATCAGTTTTGAGATTCTATCAGAACCCCTACCAATATCCCCCACAATCTTATCCTTTCCGCATATGTGTTCTCAGTCTGTTTCTCCACCTTCTCCACCAGGTCCCACTGGTGCACTACCACCTCTCCCTTGTCCATAAGTAATCTACCACCAAGAGGTGCATTCCCTGCCAGCCTATCAGCCTGTTCATTCCCCCACATTCCTGCATGACCAGGGCAAAAAATCCATACAATTCTCACAATCTGTGACCTCTGAAGCGAGGTGAGCCATTCCACACAAAACAACCCTTTCTCCACCTTACTAAGCATACTCCTTGAGTCCGTGATGAAGACAATGTGTGTTGCAGTGTCTCACTATCATTATTATCATCATTGTCATTACTATCGTCCTTATTGTTGTCATCATCACTATCATCATCTTCATTACCATCATTGTCATTATAAACATCATTATTGTTGTCATCACTATCCTCATCATCATTATCATCATAATCATCATCATCATTATCAACCCAGCGCGACACAGTCTGCTGCCATAAAGGTTGCAGCTTGTGTTTTGAATGCAGGTAAACAGAATCATGAACTGCGTCCTTAATGCCTTTGCCATGGAGACCAGCGTACAAATATTTATTTACTAGAAATATATCTGTGATTTGTCTATTACTTTTCATACACTTAGTGAATGTTTCACTGTTGCAGATACCACTTAGTTCAACATTCTCTGTCCACGTTCTATTTATATTAGTTCTGTGACTGACTGTAAGTTTACACATTTCATGTAACCCAACTTATTCATCATACTTGTAATTTATATAAGAGAAGTTACGGCTGCAACAGGATATAGACATTCAAAATGAAAACAGGTATTTATGACTGCTGTGACAAATTGAGAGATAATAAACACAGACACACTGCCATATTTGAGCTTGTTGTAAGGTATGTACACTGCGTCTGGGTTTATAATCTCACTTTTTCACAGAAGTCACACATACTAGTTCAAAGCTAGCGAGTGCAAGAAAATAATAATATTAAAAACCATAATAATAATAATAATAATAAAAATAATAATAATAATAATAAAACCCTATTTCCAGGTTCTTTTGGTACGCCAGTATATTCCCCATAGCTAATAACAATTGCCACATCATTCTTTAATTTTAGTGAGGCATTAGTGGTTTTTTTTTGCATTTTCGCCTTGCCTTTATAATGCATATCTTTTATATTGTTGTTCTCAGTTAGCCTCAAATGATGTGTGGATGAAATAATGTATGAAAGAAAGCGATAGAAGGGCAGGAGTCACACATACTAACTGTTTTCATATTGCATTGTAGTTTATATACCCACTTTCAATATTATTATGTACTGTTAGACACATGCTTTATATGTTCTGTTTTTTTTTTTTTAAATATGGTTTTAAAATTCATTCGTGTAACAAATCCTTTGCAGAATGTTGCTCTTATCACAGCCCACCAGAAAGACTCTTGATCTCTCACCAGCACCCCTGCCTCTTACATTATCACAGCCCACCAGAAAGGCTCTTGATCTCTCACCAGCACCCCTGCCTCTTACATTATCACAGCCCACCAGAAAGACTCTTGATCTCTCACCAGCATCCCTGCCTCTTACATTATTACAGCCCACCAGAAAGGCTCTTGATCTCTCACCAGCACCCCTGCCTCTTACATTATCACAGCCCACCAGAAAGGCTCTTGATCTCTCACCAGCACCCCTGCCTCTTACATTATCACAGCCCACCAGAAAGGCTCTTGATCTCTCACCAGCACCCCTGCCTCTTACATTATCACAGCCCACTAGAAAGGCTCTTGATCTCTCACCAGCACCCCTGCCTCTTACATTATCACAGCCCACCAGAAAGGCTCTTGATCTCTCACCAGCACCCCTGCCTCTTACATTATCACAGCCCACCAGAAAGGCTCTTGATCTCTCACCAGCACCCCTGCCTCTTACATTATCACAGCCCACCAGAAAGGCTCTTGATCTCTCACCAGCACCCCTGCCTCTTACATTATCACAGCCCACTAGAAAGGCTCTTGATCTCTCACCAGCACCCCTGCCTCTTACATTATCACAGCCCACCAGAAAGGCTCTTGATCTCTCACCAGCACCCCTGCCTCTTACATTATCACAGCCCACCAGAAAGGCTCTTGATCTCTCACCAGCACCCCTGCCTCTTACATTATCACAGCCCACCAGAAAGGCTCTTGATCTCTCACCAGCACCCCTGCCTCTTACATTATCACAGCCCACCAGAAAGGCTCTTGATCTCTCACCAGCACCCCTGCCTCTTACATTATCACAGCCCACCAGAAAGGCTCTTGACCTCTCACCAGCACCCCTGCCTCTTACATTATCACAGCCCACCAGAAAGGCTCTTGACCTCTCACCAGCACCCCTGCCTCTTACATTATCACAGCCCACCAGAAAGGCTCTTGACCTCTCATCAGCACCCCTGCCTCTTACATTATCACAGCCCACCAGAAAGGCTCTTGATCTCTCACCAACACCCCTGCCTCTTACATTATCACAGCCCACCAGAAAGGCTCTTGACCTCTCACCAGCACCCCTGCCTCTTACATTATCACAGCCCACCAGAAAGGCACTTGATCTCTCACCAGCACCCCTGCCTCTTACATTATCACAGCCCACTAGAAAGGCTCTTGATCTCTCACCAGCACCCCTGCCTCTTACATTATCACAGCCCACCAGAAAGGCTCTTGACCTCTCACCAGCACCCCTGCCTCTTACATTATCACAGCCCACCAGAAAGGCTCTTGACCTCTCACCAGCACCCCTGCCTCTTACATTATCACAGCCCACCAGAAAGGCTCTTGACCTCTCACCAGCACCCCTGCCTCTTACATTATCACAGCCCACTAGAAAGACTCTTGACCTCTCACCAGCACCCCTGCCTCTTACATTATCACAGCCCACTAGAAAGACTCTTGACCTCTCACCAGCACCCCTGCCTCTTACATTATCACAGCCCACTAGAAAGACTCTTGACCTCTCACCAGCACCCCTGCTTCTTACATTATCACAGCCCACCAGAAAGGCTCTTGACCTCTCACCAGCACCCCTGCCTCTTACATTATCACAGCCCACCAGAAAGGCTCTTGATCTCTCACCAGCACCCCTGCCTCTTACATTATCACAGCCCACCAGAAAGGCTCTTGATCTCTCACCAGCACCCCTGCCTCTTACATTATCACAGCCCACCAGAAAGGCTCTTGATCTCTCACCAGCACCCCTGCCTCTTACATTATCACAGCCCACCAGAAAGGCTCTTGACCTCTCACCAGCACCCCTGCCTCTTACATTATCACAGCCCACCAGAAAGGCTCTTGACCTCTCACCAGCACCCCTGCCTCTTACATTATCACAGCCCACCAGAAAGGCTCTTGACCTCTCACCAGCACCCCTGCCTCTTACATTATCACAGCCCACCAGAAAGGCTCTTGATCTCTCACCAACACCCCTGCCTCTTACATTATCACAGCCCACCAGAAAGGCTCTTGACCTCTCACCAGCACCCCTGACTCTTACATTATCACAGCCCACCAGAAAGACTCTTGACCTCTCACCAGCACCCCTGCCTCTTACATTATCACAGCCCACTAGAAAGACTCTTGACCTCTCACCAGCACCCCTGCTTCTTACATTATCACAGCCCACTAGAAAGGCTCTTGACCTCTCACCAGCACCCCTGCTTCTTACATTATCACAGCCCACCAGAAAGGCTCTTGACCTCTCACCAGCACCCCTGCCTCTTACATTATCACAGCCCAACAGAAAGACTCTTGACCTCTCAACAGCACCCCTGCCTCTTACATTATCACAGCCCAACAGAAAGACTCTTGACCTCTCAACAGCACCCCTGCCTCTTACATTATCACAGCCCATCAGAAAGACTCTTGACCTCTCACCAGCACCCCTGCCTCTTACATTATCACAGCCCACCAGAAAGACTCTTGATCTCTCACCAGCACCCCTGCCTCTTACATTATCACAGCCCACCAGAAAGACTCTTGATCTCTCACCAGCACCCCTGCCTCTTACATTATCACAGCCCACTTGAAAGGCTCTTGATCTCTCACCAGCACCCCTGCCTCTTACATTATCACAGCCCACCAGAAAGGCTCTTGACCTCTCACCAGCACCCCTGCCTCTTACATTATCACAGCCCACCAGAAAGGCTCTTGACCTCTCACCAGCACCCCTGCCTCTTACATTATCACAGCCCACTAGAAAGACTCTTGACCTCTCACCAGCACCCCTGCCTCTTACATTATCACAGCCCACTAGAAAGACTCTTGACCTCTCACCAGCACCCCTGCCTCTTACATTATCACAGCCCACTAGAAAGACTCTTGACCTCTCACCAGCACCCCTGCTTCTTACATTATCACAGCCCACCAGAAAGGCTCTTGACCTCTCACCAGCACCCCTGCCTCTTACATTATCACAGCCCACCAGAAAGGCTCTTGACCTCTCACCAGCACCCCTGCCTCTTACATTATCACAGCCCAACAGAAAGACTCTTGACCTCTCACCAGCACCCCTGCCTCTTACATTATCACAGCCCACCAGAAAGACTCTTGACCTCTCACCAGCACCCCTGCCTCTTACATTATCACAGCCCAACAGAAAGACTCTTGATCTCTCACCAGCACCCCTGCCTCTTACATTATCACAGCCCACCAGAAAGACTCTTGACCTCTCACCAGCACCCCTGCCTCTTACATTATCACAGCCCAACAGAAAGACTCTTGATCTCTCACCAGCACCCCTGCCTCTTACATTATCACAGCCCACCAGAAAGACTCTTGATCTCTCACCAGCACCCCTGCCTCTTACATTATCACAGCCCACTAGAAAGACTCTTGATCTCTCACCAGCACCCCTGCCTCTTACATTATCACAGCCCACCAGAAAGACTCTTGATCTCTCACCAGCACCCCTGCCTCTTACATTATCACAGCCCACTAGAAAGACTCTTGATCTCTCACCAGCACCCCTGCCTCTTACATTATCACAGCCCACCAGAAAGACTCTTGATCTCTCACCAGCACCCCTGCCTCTTACATTATCACAGCCCACCAGAAAGACTCTTCACCTCTCACTAGCACCCCTGCCTCTTACATTATCACAGCCCACCAGAAAGACTCTTGACCTCTCACTAGCACCCCTGCCTCTTACATTATCACAGCCCACCAGAAAGACTCTTGATCTCTCACCAGCACCCCTGCCTCTTACATTATCACAGCCCACCAGAAAGACTCTTGATCTCTCACCAGCACCCCTGCCTCTTACATTATCACAGCCCACCAGAAAGACTCTTGATCTCTCACCAGCACCCCTGCCTCTTACATTATCACAGCCCACCAGAAAGACTCTTGATCTCTCACCAGCACCCCTGCCTCTTACATTATCACAGCCCACTAGAAAGGCTCTTGACCTCTCACCAGCACCCCTGCCTCTTACATTATCACAGCCCACCAGAAAGGCTCTTGACCTCTCACCAGCACCCCTGCCTCTTACATTATCACAGCCCACCAGAAAGGCTCTTGATCTCTCACCAGCACCCCTGCCTCTTACATTATCACAGCCCACCAGAAAGGCTCTTGATCTCTCACCAGCACCCCTGCCTCTTACATTATCACAGCCCACTAGAAAGGCTCTTGATCTCTCACCAGCACCCCTGCCTCTTACATTATCACAGCCCACTAGAAAGGCTCTTGATCTCTCACCAGCACCCCTGCCTCTTACATTATCACAGCCCACTAGAAAGGCTCTTGATCTCTCACCAGCACCCCTGCCTCTTACATTATCACAGCCCACCAGAAAGGCTCTTGATCTCTCACCAGCACCCCTGCCTCTTACATTATCACAGCCCACTAGAAAGGCTCTTGATCTCTCACCAGCACCCCTGCCTCTTACATTATCACAGCCCACCAGAAAGGCTCTTGATCTCTCACCAGCACCCCTGCCTCTTACATTATCACAGCCCACTAGAAAGGCTCTTGATCTCTCACCAGCACCCCTGCCTCTTACATTATCACAGCCCACCAGAAAGGCTCTTGATCTCTCACCAGCACCCCTGCCTCTTACATTATCACAGCCCACCAGAAACGCTCTTGATCTCTCACCAGCACCCCTGCCTCTTACATTATCACAGCCCACCAGAAAGGCTCTTGATCTCTCACCAGCACCCCTGCCTCTTACATTATCACAGCCCACCAGAAAGGCTCTTGACCTCTCACCAGCACCCCTGCCTCTTACATTATCACAGCCCACCAGAAGGCTCTTGACCTCTCACCAGCACCCCTGCCTCTTACATTATCACAGCCCACCAGAAAGGCTCTTGATCTCTCACCAGCACCCCTGCCTCTTACATTATCACAGCCCACCAGAAAGACTCTTGATCTCTCACCAGCACCCCTGCCTCTTACATTATCACAGCCCACTAGAAAGACTCTTGATCTCTCACCAGCACCCCTGCCTCTTACATTATCACAGCCCACCAGAAAGACTCTTGATCTCTCACCAGCACCCCTGCCTCTTACATTATCACAGCCCACTAGAAAGACTCTTGATCTCTCACCAGCACCCCTGCCTCTTACATTATCACAGCCCACCAGAAAGAATCTTGATCTCTCACCAGCACCCCTGCCTCTTACATTATCACAGCCCACCAGAAAGACTCTTCACCTCTCACTAGCACCCCTGCCTCTTACATTATCACAGCCCACCAGAAAGACTCTTGACCTCTCACTAGCACCCCTGCCTCTTACATTATCACAGCCCACCAGAAAGACTCTTGATCTCTCACCAGCACCCCTGCCTCTTACATTATCACAGCCCACCAGAAAGACTCTTGATCTCTCACCAGCACCCCTGCCTCTTACATTATCACAGCCCACCAGAAAGACTCTTGATCTCTCACCAGCACCCCTGCCTCTTACATTATCACAGCCCACCAGAAAGACTCTTGATCTCTCACCAGCACCCCTGCCTCTTACATTATCACAGCCCACTAGAAAGGCTCTTGACCTCTCACCAGCACCCCTGCCTCTTACATTATCACAGCCCACCAGAAAGGCTCTTGACCTCTCACCAGCACCCCTGCCTCTTACATTATCACAGCCCACCAGAAAGGCTCTTGATCTCTCACCAGCACCCCTGCCTCTTACATTATCACAGCCCACCAGAAAGGCTCTTGATCTCTCACCAGCACCCCTGCCTCTTACATTATCACAGCCCACTAGAAAGGCTCTTGATCTCTCACCAGCACCCCTGCCTCTTACATTATCACAGCCCACTAGAAAGGCTCTTGATCTCTCACCAGCACCCCTGCCTCTTACATTATCACAGCCCACTAGAAAGGCTCTTGATCTCTCACCAGCACCCCTGCCTCTTACATTATCACAGCCCACCAGAAAGGCTCTTGATCTCTCACCAGCACCCCTGCCTCTTACATTATCACAGCCCACTAGAAAGGCTCTTGATCTCTCACCAGCACCCCTGCCTCTTACATTATCACAGCCCACCAGAAAGGCTCTTGATCTCTCACCAGCACCCCTGCCTCTTACATTATCACAGCCCACTAGAAAGGCTCTTGATCTCTCACCAGCACCCCTGCCTCTTACATTATCACAGCCCACCAGAAAGGCTCTTGATCTCTCACCAGCACCCCTGCCTCTTACATTATCACAGCCCACCAGAAAGGCTCTTGATCTCTCACCAGCACCCCTGCCTCTTACATTATCACAGCCCACCAGAAAGGCTCTTGATCTCTCACCAGCACCCCTGCCTCTTACATTATCACAGCCCACCAGAAAGGCTCTTGACCTCTCACCAGCACCCCTGCCTCTTACATTATCACAGCCCACCAGAAGGCTCTTGACCTCTCACCAGCACCCCTGCCTCTTACATTATCACAGCCCACCAGAAAGGCTCTTGATCTCTCACCAGCACCCCTGCCTCTTACATTATCACAGCCCACCAGAAAGGCTCTTGATCTCTCACCAGCACCCCTGCCTCTTACATTATCACAGCCCAACAGAAAGACTCTTGACCTCTCACCAGCACCCCTGCCTCTTACATTATCACAGCCCAACAGAAAGACTCTTGACCTCTCACCAGCACCCCTGCCTCTTACATTATCACAGCCCACCAGAAAGACTCTTGATCTCTCACCAGCACCCCTGCCTCTAACATTATCACAGCCCACCAGAAAGACTCTTGATCTCTCACCAGCACCCCTGCCTCTTACATTATCACAGCCCACCAGAAAGACTCTTGATCTCTCACCAGCACCCCTGCCTCTTACATTATCACAGCCCACCAGAAAGACTCTTGATCTCTCACCAGCACCCCTGCCTCTTACATTATCACAGCCCACTAGAAAGACTCTTGATCTCTCACCAGCACCCCTGCCTCTTACATTATCACAGCCCACCAGAAAGACTCTTGATCTCTCACCAGCACCCCTGCCTCTTACATTATCACAGCCCACTAGAAAGACTCTTGATCTCTCACCAGCACCCCTGCCTGTTACATTATCACAGCCCACCAGAAAGACTCTTGATCTCTCACCAGCACCCCTGCCTCTTACATTATCACAGCCCACCAGAAAGACTCTTGACCTCTCACCAGCACCCCTGCCTCTTACATTATCACAGCCCACCAGAAAGACTCTTGATCTCTCACCAGCACCCCTGCCTCTTACATTATCACAGCCCACCAGAAAGACTCTTGATCTCTCACCAGCACCCCTGCCTCTTACATTATCACAGCCCACCAGAAAGAATCTTGATCTCTCACCAGCACCCCTGCCTCTTACATTATCACAGCCCACTAGAAAGGCTCTTGACCTCTCACCAGCACCCCTGCCTCTTACATTATCACAGCCCACCAGAAAGGCTCTTGACCTCTCACCAGCACCCCTGCCTCTTACATTATCACAGCCCACCAGAAAGACTCTTGACCCCTCACCAGCACCCCTGCCTCTTACATTATCACAGCCCACCAGAAAGACTCTTGATCTCTCACCAGCACCCCTGCCTCTTACATTATCATGCTCAGGGTGTGTTTCATGTCCTGTGTTCACATCCATGCTGGCCGGCCCGTACCTCCTTGTCCAGGAACCATGTCATATCTGCTCTATCTAAGCCATTGTCACTTTTAATATGGCTGAAGTAATTAGGTTTCTGAGACGTGGTGCTGTTTGTCATGAGCCACTTCTCTAGACTGTTGCCAGGGAGCATAAATGTCAGTTCCAATGTTAGTAGTGTTGTTTCAATAAAGGAATTATTCTTGCATTTCACACAGAATGTTGAACACAGCTTTCTAACTCATCTATTCCAGCATGGGTCACTACTATTTTGCTAATTATGTTATCACTTTAATTCTCTTATGCTTTTATTTCTCATAGAATGTGAATGTTTTCCCATGGTGGTAGCAACATAATTTGAGGTTCCACATACAACTGCATTTTAATGGTCGTATTTTATCCAAGTGTTATAAAAAATAATGTTGATATGTACAATATTGATAGTTATAAAGTTAATATCTCACAATTGGATCCATGTTAAAATGGAAGCTAATGTGTTTTTAAAATAAGATATGAGAAGCTGTATAGTATCCTTGAATAGTCTGTATAGCATATGCCCTAATTTCTAAATCTTGCTTTGAGAATGATGCCAATCAATACCTATTTATTTGTCAGTTTACTATGACGGACTCATGGTTTGACCTTCTCTCCTAAGTCCTTCTCAACACAGAATATTTGTGTACATTTAAGGGATATCAAGACTCTGAATATCACACAGAATATTTGTGTACATTTCAGGGATATCAAGACTCTGAACATCTTCCTGACTAAATCTGGCCTTGTCAAACTTGGGGACTTTGGGATCTCCAGATTTCTGGAGTCAGAAAGCCAAATGGCTGAAACAGTAGGTACTTTTTCATGTGCATGCACAGTTCTTGTTGCTTAAGATAAACCCAACATATGATGTATGAATGATGTATAAAAGGAGGGAGATAAGAAGGGCAGAATATCAGACTGGCCCGTGTGACCAATTCTTAATCTTAGAAAATAAAGTTTGTTCTATTGTTCATTGTTCTGTGTGAAATATTTCTATTTCATATGTATTCTTTTTGTATATCCTTGATGGCATTGGTATCCAGCATTTATGTTTAATTATATTGGAGTGATATTTGTTTGTACATTCCTGGTATTTGTGTGATATTTGTTTATACTCACCTGGTATTTGTGTGATATTTGTTTATACATTCCTAGTATTTGTGTGATATTTGTTTATACATTCCTGGTATTTGTGTGATATTTGTTTATACTCACCTGGTATTTGTGTGATATTTGTTTATACATTCCTGGTATTTGTGTGATATTTGTTTATACTCACCTGGTATTTGTGTCATATTTGTTTATACATTCCTGGTATTTGTGTGATATTTGTTTATACATTCCTAGTATTTGTGTGATATTTGTTTATACATTCCTAGTATTTGTGTGATATCTGTTTATACATTCCTGGTATTTGTGTGATATTTGTTTATACATTCCTGGTATTTGTGTGATATTTGTTTATACTCACCTGGTATTTGTGTGACATTTGTTTATACATTCCTGGTATTTGTGTGATATTTGTTTATACATTCCTAGTATTTGTGTGATATTTGTTAATACATTCCTGGTATTTGTGTGATATTTGTTTATACATTCCTAGTATTTGTGTGATATTTGTTAATACATTCTTGGTATTTGTGTGATATTTGTTTATACATTCCTGGTATTTGTGTGATATTTGTTTATACTCACCTGGTATTTGTGTCATATTTGTTTATACATTCCTGGTATTTGTGTGATATTTGTTTATACATTCCTAGTAGTTGTGTGATATTTGTTAATACATTCCTGGTATTTGTGTGATATTTGTTTATACATTCCTGGTATTTGTGTGATATTTGTTTATACTCACCTGGTATTTGTGTCATATTTGTTTATGCATTCCTGGTATTTGTGTGATATTTGTTTATACATTCCTAGTATTTGTGTGATATTTGTTTATACATTCCTAGTATTTGTGTGATATCTGTTTATACATTCCTGGTATTTGTGTGATATTTGTTTATACATTCCTGGTATTTGTGTGATATTTGTTTATACTCACCTGGTATTTGTGTGACATTTGTTTATACATTCCTGGTATTTGTGTGATATTTGTTTATACATTCCTAGTAGTTGTGTGATATTTGTTTATACATTCCTGGTATTTTTGTGATATTTATTTATACATTCCTAGTATTTGTGTGATATTTGTTTATACATTCCTAGTATTTGTGTGATATTTGTTTATACATTCCTAGTATTTGTGTGATATCTGTTTATACATTCCTGGTATTTGTGTGATATTTGTTTATACATTCCTGGTATTTGTGTGATATTTGTTTATACTCACCTGGTATTTGTGTGATATTTGTTTATACATTCCTGGTATTTGTGTGATATTTGTTTATACATTCCTAGTATTTGTGTGATATTTGTTTATACATTCCTAGTATTTGTGTGATATCTGTTTATACATTCCTGGTATTTGTGTGATATTTGTTTATACTCACCTGGTATTTGTGTCATATTTGTTTATACATTCCTGGTATTTGTGTGATATTTGTTTATACATTCCTAGTATTTGTGTGATATTTGTTTATACATTCCTAGTATTTGTGTGATATCTGTTTATACATTCCTGGTATTTGTGTGATATTTGTTTATACATTCCTGGTATTTGTGTGATATTTGTTTATACTCACCTGGTATTTGTGTGACATTTGTTTATACATTCCTGGTATTTGTGTGATATTTGTTTATACATTCCTAGTATTTGTGTGATATTTGTTAATACATTCCTGGTATTTGTGTGATATTTGTTTATACATTCCTAGTATTTGTGTGATATTTGTTAATACATTCTTGGTATTTGTGTGATATTTGTTTATACATTCCTGGTATTTGTGTGATATTTGTTTATACTCACCTGGTATTTGTGTCATATTTGTTTATACATTCCTGGTATTTGTGTGATATTTGTTTATACATTCCTAGTAGTTGTGTGATATTTGTTAATACATTCCTGGTATTTGTGTGATATTTGTTTATACATTCCTGGTATTTGTGTGATATTTGTTTATACTCACCTGGTATTTGTGTCATATTTGTTTATGCATTCCTAGTATTTGTGTGATATTTGTTTATACATTCCTAGTATTTGTGTGATATTTGTTTATACATTCCTAGTATTTGTGTGATATCTGTTTATACATTCCTGGTATTTGTGTGATATTTGTTTATACATTCCTGGTATTTGTGTGATATTTGTTTATACTCACCTGGTATTTGTGTGACATTTGTTTATACATTCCTGGTATTTGTGTGATATTTGTTTATACATTCCTAGTAGTTGTGTGATATTTGTTAATACATTCCTGGTATTTGTGTGATATTTATTTATACATTCCTAGTATTTGTGTGATATTTGTTTATACATTCCTAGTATTTGTGTGATATTTGTTTATACATTCCTAGTATTTGTGTGATATCTGTTTATACATTCCTGGTATTTGTGTGATATTTGTTTATACATTCCTGGTATTTGTGTGATATTTGTTTATACTCACCTGGTATTTGTGTGATATTTGTTTATACATTCCTGGTATTTGTGTGATATTTGTTTATACATTCCTAGTATTTGTGTGATATTTGTTTATACATTCCTAGTATTTGTGTGATATCTGTTTATACATTCCTGGTATTTGTGTGATATTTGTTTATACATTCCTGGTATTTGTGTGATATTTGTTTATACTCACCTGGTATTTGTGTGACATTTGTTTATACATTCCTGGTATTTGTGTGATATTTGTTTATACATTCCTAGTAGTTGTGTGATATTTGTTAATACATTCCTGGTATTTGTGTGATATTTGTTTATACATTCCTGGTATTTGTGTGATATTTGTTTATACTCACCTGGTATTTGTGTGATATTTGTTTATACTCACCTGGTATTTGTGTGATATTTGTTTATACATTCCTGGTATTTGTGTGATATTTGTTTATACATTCCTAGTATTTGTGTGATATTTGTTTATACATTCCTAGTATTTGTGTGATATCTGTTTATACATTCCTGGTATTTGTGTGATATTTGTTTATACATTCCTGGTATTTGTGTGATATTTGTTTATACTCACCTGGTATTTGTGTGACATTTGTTTATACATTCCTGGTATTTGTGTGATATTTGTTTATACATTCCTAGTAGTTGTGTGATATTTGTTAATACATTCCTGGTATTTGTGTGATATTTGTTTATACATTCCTGGTATTTGTGTGATATTTGTTTATACTCACCTGGTATTTGTGTGATATTTGTTTATACATTCCTGGTATTTGTGTGATATTTGTTTATACATTCCATGTATTTGTGTGATATTTGTTTATACATTCCTAGTATTTGTGTGATATCTGTTTATACATTCCTGGTATTTGTGTGATATTTGTTTATACATTCCTGGTATTTGTGTGATATTTGTTTATACTCACCTGGTATTTGTGTGACATTTGTTTATACATTCCTGGTATTTGTGTGATATTTGTTTATACATTCCTAGTAGTTGTGTGATATTTGTTAATACATTCCTGGTATTTGTGTGATATTTATTTATACATTCCTAGTATTTGTGTGATATTTGTTTATACTCACCTGGTATTTGTGTGATATTTGTTTATACATTCCTAGTATTTGTGTGATATTTGTTAATACATTCCATGTATTTGTGTGATATCTGTTTATACATTCCTGGTATTTGTGTGATATTTATTTATACATTCCTTGTATTTGTGTGATATTTATTTATACATTGTTAGTATTTGTGTGATATTTATTTATACATTCCTGGTATTTGTGTGATATTTATTTATACATTCCTGGTATTTGTGTGATATTTGTTTATACATTCCTGGTATTTGTGTGATATTTATTTATACATTCCTGGTATTTGTGTGATATTTATTTATACATTCCTAGTATTTGTGTGATATTTGTTTATACATTCCTGGTATTTGTGTGATATGTGTTTATACATTCCTGGTATTTGTGTGATATTTATTTATACATTCCTGGTATTTGTGTGATATTTATTTATACATTCCTGGTATTTGTGTAATTGTTTATACATTCCTGGTATTTA
Source organism: Cepaea hortensis (assembly GCA_963921405.1). Lineage (NCBI taxonomy): Eukaryota > Metazoa > Mollusca > Gastropoda > Stylommatophora > Helicidae > Cepaea > Cepaea hortensis. The sequence continues at coordinate 164,880,557 of OY992878.1, forward strand.
TGTGATATTTATTTATACATTCCTGGTATTTGTGTGATATTTATTTATACACTCCTGGTATTTGTGTGATATGTGTTTATACATTCCTGGTATTTGTGTGATTTTTATGTATACATTCCTGGTAGTTGTGTGATATTTATTTATAAATTCCTGGTATTTGTGTGATATTTATTTATACATTCCTGGTATTTGTGTGATATTTGTTTATACATTCCTAGTATTTGTGTGATATTTGTTAATACATTCCTGGTATTTGTGTGATATTTGTTTATACATTCCTAGTATTTGTGTGATATTTGTTAATACATTCTTGGTATTTGTGTGATATTTGTTTATACATTCCTGGTATTTGTGTGATATTTGTTTATACTCACCTGGTATTTGTGTCATATTTGTTTATACATTCCTGGTATTTGTGTGATATTTGTTTATACATTCCTAGTAGTTGTGTGATATTTGTTAATACATTCCTGGTATTTGTGTGATATTTGTTTATACATTCCTGGTATTTGTGTGATATTTGTTTATACTCACCTGGTATTTGTGTCATATTTGTTTATGCATTCCTGGTATTTGTGTGATATTTGTTTATACATTCCTAGTATTTGTGTGATATTTGTTTATACATTCCTAGTATTTGTGTGATATCTGTTTATACATTCCTGGTATTTGTGTGATATTTGTTTATACATTCCTGGTATTTGTGTGATATTTGTTTATACTCACCTGGTATTTGTGTGACATTTGTTTATACATTCCTGGTATTTGTGTGATATTTGTTTATACATTCCTAGTAGTTGTGTGATATTTGTTAATACATTCCTGGTATTTGTGTGATATTTATTTATACATTCCTAGTATTTGTGTGATATTTGTTTATACATTCCTAGTATTTGTGTGATATTTGTTTATACATTCCTAGTATTTGTGTGATATCTGTTTATACATTCCTGGTATTTGTGTGATATTTGTTTATACATTCCTGGTATTTGTGTGATATTTGTTTATACTCACCTGGTATTTGTGTGATATTTGTTTATACATTCCTGGTATTTGTGTGATATTTGTTTATACATTCCTAGTATTTGTGTGATATTTGTTTATACATTCCTAGTATTTGTGTGATATCTGTTTATACATTCCTGGTATTTGTGTGATATTTGTTTATACTCACCTGGTATTTGTGTCATATTTGTTTATACATTCCTGGTATTTGTGTGATATTTGTTTATACATTCCTAGTATTTGTGTGATATTTGTTTATACATTCCTAGTATTTGTGTGATATCTGTTTATACATTCCTGGTATTTGTGTGATATTTGTTTATACATTCCTGGTATTTGTGTGATATTTGTTTATACTCACCTGGTATTTGTGTGACATTTGTTTATACATTCCTGGTATTTGTGTGATATTTGTTTATACATTCCTAGTATTTGTGTGATATTTGTTAATACATTCCTGGTATTTGTGTGATATTTGTTTATACATTCCTAGTATTTGTGTGATATTTGTTAATACATTCTTGGTATTTGTGTGATATTTGTTTATACATTCCTGGTATTTGTGTGATATTTGTTTATACTCACCTGGTATTTGTGTCATATTTGTTTATACATTCCTGGTATTTGTGTGATATTTGTTTATACATTCCTAGTAGTTGTGTGATATTTGTTAATACATTCCTGGTATTTGTGTGATATTTGTTTATACATTCCTGGTATTTGTGTGATATTTGTTTATACTCACCTGGTATTTGTGTCATATTTGTTTATGCATTCCTGGTATTTGTGTGATATTTGTTTATACATTCCTAGTATTTGTGTGATATTTGTTTATACATTCCTAGTATTTGTGTGATATCTGTTTATACATTCCTGGTATTTGTGTGATATTTGTTTATACATTCCTGGTATTTGTGTGATATTTGTTTATACTCACCTGGTATTTGTGTGACATTTGTTTATATATTCCTGGTATTTGTGTGATATTTGTTTATACATTCCTAGTAGTTGTGTGATATTTGTTAATACATTCCTGGTATTTGTGTGATATTTATTTATACATTCCTAGTATTTGTGTGATATTTGTTTATACATTCCTAGTATTTGTGTGATATTTGTTTATACATTCCTAGTATTTGTGTGATATCTGTTTATACATTCCTGGTATTTGTGTGATATTTGTTTATACATTCCTGGTATTTGTGTGATATTTGTTTATACTCACCTGGTATTTGTGTGATATTTGTTTATACATTCCTGGTATTTGTGTGATATTTGTTTATACATTCCTAGTATTTGTGTGATATTTGTTTATACATTCCTAGTATTTGTGTGATATCTGTTTATACATTCCTGGTATTTGTGTGATATTTGTTTATACATTCCTGGTATTTGTGTGATATTTGTTTATACTCACCTGGTATTTGTGTGACATTTGTTTATACATTCCTGGTATTTGTGTGATATTTGTTTATACATTCCTAGTAGTTGTGTGATATTTGTTAATACATTCCTGGTATTTGTGTGATATTTGTTTATACATTCCTGGTATTTGTGTGATATTTGTTTATACTCACCTGGTATTTGTGTGATATTTGTTTATACTCACCTGGTATTTGTGTGATATTTGTTTATACATTCCTGGTATTTGTGTGATATTTGTTTATACATTCCTAGTATTTGTGTGATATTTGTTTATACATTCCTAGTATTTGTGTGATATCTGTTTATACATTCCTGGTATTTGTGTGATATTTGTTTATACATTCCTGGTATTTGTGTGATATTTGTTTATACTCACCTGGTATTTGTGTGACATTTGTTTATACATTCCTGGTATTTGTGTGATATTTGTTTATACATTCCTAGTAGTTGTGTGATATTTGTTAATACATTCCTGGTATTTGTGTGATATTTGTTTATACATTCCTGGTATTTGTGTGATATTTGTTTATACTCACCTGGTATTTGTGTGATATTTGTTTATACATTCCTGGTATTTGTGTGATATTTGTTTATACATTCCATGTATTTGTGTGATATTTGTTTATACATTCCTAGTATTTGTGTGATATCTGTTTATACATTCCTGGTATTTGTGTGATATTTGTTTATACATTCCTGGTATTTGTGTGATATTTGTTTATACTCACCTGGTATTTGTGTGACATTTGTTTATACATTCCTGGTATTTGTGTGATATTTGTTTATACATTCCTAGTAGTTGTGTGATATTTGTTAATACATTCCTGGTATTTGTGTGATATTTATTTATACATTCCTAGTATTTGTGTGATATTTGTTTATACTCACCTGGTATTTGTGTGATATTTGTTTATACATTCCTAGTATTTGTGTGATATTTGTTAATACATTCCATGTATTTGTGTGATATCTGTTTATACATTCCTGGTATTTGTGTGATATTTATTTATACATTCCTTGTATTTGTGTGATATTTATTTATACATTGTTAGTATTTGTGTGATATTTATTTATACATTCCTGGTATTTGTGTGATATTTATTTATACATTCCTGGTATTTGTGTGATATTTGTTTATACATTCCTGGTATTTGTGTGATATTTATTTATACATTCCATGTATTTGTGTGATATCTGTTTATACATTCCTGGTATTTGTGTGATATTTATTTATACATTCCTTGTATTTGTGTGATATTTATTTATACATTGTTAGTATTTGTGTGATATTTATTTATACATTCCTGGTATTTGTGTGATATTTATTTATACATTCCTGGTATTTGTGTGATATTTGTTTATACATTCCTGGTATTTGTGTGATATGTGTTTATACATTCCTGGTATTTGTGTGATATTTATTTATACATTCCTGGTATTTGTGTGATATTTATTTATACATTCCTGGTATTTGTGTAATTGTTTATACATTCCTGGTATTTATGTGATATTTATTTATACATTCCTGGTATTTGTGTGATATTTATTTATACACTCCTGGTATTTGTGTGATATGTGTTTATACATTCCTGGTATTTGTGTGATTTTTATGTATACATTCCTGGTAGTTGTGTGATATTTATTTATAAATTCCTGGTATTTGTGTGATATTTATTTATACATTCCTGGTATTTGTATGATATTTATTTATACATTCCTGGTATTTGTGTGATATTTGCTTATACTTTCCTGGTATTTATGTGATATTTTGAAGTATTTTAATGGTATGTGTGTGCACCATAGACATTTAAAGAGTTTGTGTGTGTTATTTTAATAAATTAGTTATTTGGTTTTGCTATAAATTGAGGAAAATTGAGACAGCATGTAAGAGAGTCTATCACTTGATTTCATAAAGCCATCATCTTAAGCATGTAAAGTCCTTTGCATTTAACACCGTGATATCAATGACTGCCCTCTAAAGTACTGGAGAGTATGAGAAATGCCTGCATGGTCTCAACTCTCCGGTACTGGAGAATATGAGAAATGCCTTCAAATTCTCAACTCTAAAGTACTGGAGGTTTTGAGAAATGTCTTCATGGTCTCAACTCTACAGTATTGGAGAGTATGAGATCTCAGCTCTATAGTACTGGAGAGTATGAGATCTCAGCTCTAAAGTTCTGGAGAGTATGAGAAATGTCTTCATGGTCTCAACTCTAAAGTACCGGAGAGTATGAGATCTCAACTCTAAAGTACTGGAGAGTATGAGAAATGTCTTCATGGTCTCAACTCTAAAGTACTGGAGAGTATGAGATCTCAGCTCTAAAGTACTGGAGAGTATGAAATCTCAACTCTAAAATACTGGAGAGTATGAGAAATGCTTTCATGGTCTCAACTCTAAAGTACTGGAGAGTGTGAGAAATGCTTTCATGGTCTCAACTCTATAGTACTGGAGAGTATGAGAAATGTCTTCATGGTCTCAACTCTAAAGTACTGGAGAGTATGAGATCTCAGCTCTAAAGTACTGGAGAGTATGAAATCTCAACTCTAAAGTACTGGAGAGTGTTAGAAATGCTTTCATGGTCTCAACTCTACAGTACTGGAGAGTGTGAGAAATGCTTTCATGGTCTCAACTCTAAAGTACTGGAGAGTGTGAGAAATGCTTTCATGGTCTCAACTCTACAGTACTGGAGAGTGTGACAAATGCTTTCATGGTCTCAACTCTAAAGTACTGGAGAGTGTGAGAAATGCTTTCATGGTCTCAACTCTACAGTACTGGAGAGTATGAGAAATGTCTTTATGGTCTCAACTCTAATGTACTGGAGAGTATGAGAAATGCCTTCATGGTCTCAACTCTAATGTACTGGAGAGTATGAGAAATGCCTTCATGGTCTCAACTCTAAAGTACTGGAGAGTATGAGAAATGCCTTCATGGTCTCAACGCTAATGTACTGGAAGGTATGAGAAATGCCTTCATGGTCTCAACTCCAAAGTACTGGAGAGTATGAGAAATGCCTTCATGGTCTCAACTCTAATGTACTGGAGAGTATGAGAAATGCCTTCATGGTCTCAACTCTAAAGTACTGGAGAGTATGAGAAATGCCTTCATGGTCTCAACTCTAATGTACTGGAGAGTATGAGAAATGCCTTCATGGTCTCAACTCTAATATACTGGAGAGTATGAGAAATGCCTTCATGGTCTCAACTCTAATGTACTGGAGAGTATGAGAAATGCCTTCATGGTCTCAACTCTAAAGTACTGGAGAGTATGAGAAATGTCTTCATGGTCTCAACTCTAATTTACTGGAGAGTATGAGAAATGCCTTCATGGTCTCAACTCTAATGTACCGGAGAGTATGAGAAATGTCTTCATGGTCTCAACTCTAATTTACTGGAGAGTATGAGAAATGCCTTCATGGTCTCAACTCTAATGTACCGGAGAGTATGAGAAATGCCTTCATGGTCTCAACTCTAATGTACTGGAGAGTATGAGAAATGCCTTCATGGTCTCAACTCTAATGTACTGGAGAGTATGAGAAATGCCTTCATGGTCTCAACTCTAAAGTACTGGAGAGTATGAGAAATGCCTTCATGGTCTCACCTCTAAAGTACTGGAGTGTAGGAGAAATGCTACCATGGTCTAAGCTCTAAAGTACAGGAAAGGTTGAATTTTGAAAGTGTCACCCAAGTTAACTGTTTGAGAATCACTGCTTCATGCCATTTTACTTACTAATGTTTGTGAAGATTCACCAAGTTAAATGTTTGACAATCACTGCTTCATGCCTTTATGCTCGCTATTGTTTGTGAAGATTTGTTAATGTGTGTTTATTTTCTTCCCAATCTCATGGTTCAGCTTGTGGGCACACCATACTACATGTCTCCAGAGATCATGAAAGGAGAGAAGTAAGTTGGTTGCGAGAGTGAATGAGTGAGTGAGTGTGTGAATGAGTGAGTGAGAATGAGAGAAAGAGTGAGTGAGTGAGTGAGTGAGTGGAGTGCGTGGAGTGATTGATTGATTGATTGATTGATTGATTGATAGATAGACAGATAGATAGATAGGAAGTAAGAATACCTAAGTGAATATTAGAGGGACTGAGAGAGGGAAAATGAACACAGAGATAAAAATGAATTGGAGTAAATAATCGAGCGGTGGGATAAAAAGAGAGATAGAGTGAATATTAGAGGGATCGAGAGAGAGGACTAAGTCAAAGGTTGAGAGGGGAGAGAAATGCTGTAGAGAGAAAGAGGCAGAGAGATAGAGATAGAGAGAGAGAGATCCAGTGACTGAGAGAGAGACGTTGGTTTGCATACACCTTAAATGTACAGAGTGAGTACTTACATACTCTGCATCTGTTATATCACCTGCATACATACATACATACATACCACCACTAATTAACTTGTATTTTTGTGCCAGGTACAATTACAAGAGTGACATCTGGGCTCTGGGTTGTGTGCTTTATGAAATGCTCACTCTGGAAAAAACATTTCAGGCAACTGTGAGTGATTATTTGTGTCAACACTTAGTTGTTTGCTTAAACTTTAGATTATTTGCTTAAACTCTAGATTGTTTGCTTAAACTCTTGGTTGTATGCTTAAACTCTTGGTTGTATGCTTAAACTCTTAGTTGAGTTTCATCAACTCTTGGTTGAGTTGTGTTGAGTCAAGAGTGGAGATCACAGCACTCGGAACATTCCCATACACTCTCCGTTCTCATCTTCAACAATCAACAAAGAGTTCCAATAGTAATGGTACAAATTGCAGTCACATTATGTGTCTGTCTGGCTTGTCTTGGCTGTTTCAACTCTTAACTGTTTATGTTAAACTCTTGACTGTTTATTCAAACTCTTGATTACATCTCTAAACTCTGTGACTTCAAACTCTAAACCGAGCAGTTCCTGTGTGCTGTGCTAAATCATGACCTGGTCATCATCATGTTCCTCTTGTAACCTGCGGTGTTAAAGTGAAGCCTAAACAGCCGGAGAGTGACCATTTATGGGCTTCATATATCAAGATTCCCATGGATTCTGTTATTCCCTCTGTCCATTGTTATTCCCTCTGTCCATTGTGTACAAGATCGGCCTCTTTTTGGTTGCATCCTAATATGCCACTGAGCAGATGTGAAGCTCCAGTCCTGGTCTTGCCCACACTGTTATTTAAAGACGTGGAAAGGGAACACATTTCTGCGACACAGTCCATATAGGGTTGGTACTTTTGTGTCGGGTCAGGAGAAAAGTCTCTGTGCCAACATCACTCTCGTAAAGGATAGCTATTTTCAATGCCAACATGATCTCTTCCCAATCCACAATATTCTAGGAATTTTGATGTTATATTTGAGCTCAGAAGACCCAATTTTCTTCTTTAATAAAAGACCCAATACTCTTCTTTAATGAATGCTCCAATATTCTTCTTTGATGAAAGACCAAATTTTCTTCTTTAATGAAAGCCCCAATTTTCTTCTTTAATGAAAGCCCCAATTTTCTTCTTTAATAAAAGACCCAGTTTTCTTCTTTAATAAAAGACCAAGTTTTCTTTTTTAATGAAAGCCCCAATTTTCTTCTTTAATGAAAGCCCACATTTTCTTCTTTAATAAAAGACCCAATTTTCTTCTTTAATAAAAGACCCAGTTTTCTTCTTTAATGATAGACCCAATTTTCTACTGTAATGATTATGAAATGGTCCACGACTGATATCCACATGTTGCCACTGAGAATATGCATATTCGCAAAAATGTAACCTAATTTGCCTGCTAGCATTGTGCCACAGGTTCTCAACACTGTTTAATCTTTTCATTGCTAAGGCCAGCCTGCATCTAACTTCTTGCGAACAGACATGATTGTTATTGAAAATGATGCCAAACTATTCAAAGTATGTGACATTTTAAGTTTCTTTATTGTTGGCTGCAATCTTGTGTTGGTATGTAGTTTTGTACGTAGATGTTATTTTTGGTTCGCTTAAGTTCAGAAACATTTTAATTTTTGCTGTGTCTCTTGACTGATGGGATCAGCTTGTCTATTCCTTGAGAACTGTTTGTGAGGAACCATGAACCATGTCATCTGCATATCTAAGGTCTGGAATTAGATGTGAATTTAGATAATGAATTGATCAAAATTGTCTCTGGTCTCGTAATTTTCTACATTTCTCATTACATTTTCTGCATACATGTTGAATAGATATGCAGAGGGAGAGCAGCCTTGTCTTACTCCCTTTTGCATCTCAAACAGTTTTAATGTTTCACTGGCTACTCTAACAGCTGCTTGTTGATCATGATACAGTGATTCACTTAAATGCATCAAATGTGCTGGAAATCCTATAACACTCGGTATTCCATAATTTCTGATATTGAACACAGTCGGCTGTCTTACTGTAGCCTATGGAGCAAGTAGAAAGATCTACCTTGTACTCTCTGCATTTCTCACAGATGGTTTTCATGCTGAAGATATGGGCCCTGGTTCCTCTGCCCTCTCTTAAATCTGCCTGCACTTTTAAACAATTAAAAGATGTGTTTACAATCAATTGTTTTGTCTTCTTTCTCCTATGAACCTTCTAGAATCCCCTGAAACTGGCCATGCAGATTGTGAAAACAGACCATACAGATGTGGGCATGTCATACAGTTGTCAAATGCACTCCCTTGTAGACCAGATGCTTAGAAAGGTGGGCAAGTAGGTTGGTTTGTTTAGATGTCCTTGCATAGGAGGTGTTGTAATAATAGTAGCAGAATTAGTAGTAGTAATTGTTGTTGTAAAAGCAGCTGCAGCAGCAGCAGCTGTAGTAGTAGTAGTAGTAGTGGTAGTAGTAGTAGTAGTAGTAGTAGTAGTAGTAGTAGTAGTAGTAGTAGTAGTAGTAGTAGTAATAGTAGTAGTGGTAGTAGTAGTAGTTGTAGTAGTAGTAGTTGTAGTAGTAGTAGTAGTGGCATATAGTAGAAGTAGTTGTAGTAGAAGTAGTTGTAGTAGTAGTAGTAGTAGTAGTAGTAGTAGTAGTAGTAGTAGTAGTAGTAGTAGTAGTAGTAGCTGTAGTAGTAGTAATAGTAGTGGTGTAGTAGTAGAGGTAGTAGTAGTAGTAGTAGTAGTAGTAGTAGTAGTAGTAGTAGTAGTAGTAGTAGCTGTAGTAGTAGTAATAGTAGTGGTGTAGTAGTAGTAGCAGTAGTAGTAGTAGTAGTAGTAGTAGTAGTAGTAGTAGTAGTAGTAGTAGTAGTAGTAGTAGTAGTAGTAGTAGTAGTAGTAGTAGCTGTAGTAGTAGTAGTAGTAGTAGTAGTAGTAGTAGTAGTAGCTGTAGTAGTAGTAATAGTAGTGGTGTAGTAGTAGAGGTAGTTGTAGTAGTAGTAGCTGTAGTAGTAGTAGTAGTAGTAGTAGTAGTAGTAGTAGTAGTAGTAGTAGTAGTAGTAGCTGTAGTAGTAGTAGTAGTAGTAGTAGTAGTAGTAGTAGCTGTAGTAGTAGTAATAGTAGTGGTGTAGTAGTAGAGGTAGTTGTAGTAGTAGTAGTGGTGGTGGTGGTGGTGGTTTAATAATCAAAGTAGTTTTAGTAGTCAAAGTAGTAGTAGTAGTAGTAGTAGTAGTAGTAGTAGTAGTAGTAGTAGTAGTAGTAGTAGTAGTAGTAGTAGTAGTAGTAGCTGTAGTAGTAGTAGTAGTAGTAGTAGTAGTAGTAGTAGTAGTAGTAGTAGTAGTAGTAGTAGTAGCTGTAGTAGTAGTAATAGTAGTGGTGTAGTAGTAGAGGTAGTTGTAGTAGTAGTAGTGGTGGTGGTGGTGGTGGTTTAATAATCAAAGTAGTTTTAGTAGTCAAAGTAGTAGTAGTAGTAGTAGTAGTAGTAGTAGTAGTAGTAGTAGTAGTAGTAGGAGGAGAAACAGAAAAAGAAGAACAAGAACAAGAAGAAAATCATACAGTCTATGAAAAATAACAAAAAATAAATAGAATGGCGCAAACATGAGAAAGCTCACACAACAACAAGAAGCTCACACAACATGAGAAAGCTCACACAACAAGAAGAAGCTCACACAACATGAGAAAGCTCACACAACATGAGAAAGTTCACACAACATGAGAAAGCTCACACAACATGAGAAAGCTCACACAACAAGCGAAAGCTCACACAACAAGAAGAAGCTCACACAACATGAGAAAGCTCACACAACATGAGAAAGCTCACACAACATGAGAAAGCTCACACAACATGAGAAAGCTCACACAACATGTAAAAGCTCGCACAACATGAGAAAGCTCACACAACATGAGAAAGCTCGCACAACATGAGCAATCTCACACAATAAGAAGAAGCTTACACAACATGAGAAAGCTCACACAACATGAGAAAGCTCACACAACATGAGAAAGCTCACACAACATGAGAAAGCTCACACAACATGAGAAAGCTCACACAACAGGAAGAAGCTCACACAACACGAGAAAGCTCACACAACATGAGAAAGCTCGCACAACATGAGAAAGCTCACACAACAAGAAGAAGCTCACACAACATGAGAAAGCTCACACAACATGAGCAATCTCACACAACAAGAAGAAGCTCACACAACATGAGAAAGCTCACACAACATGAGAAAGCTCACACAACATGAGAAAGCTCACACAACATGAGAAAGCTCACACAACATGAGAAAGCTCACACAACATGAGAAAGCTCACACAACATGAGAAAGCTCACACAACATGAGAAAGCTCACACAACAGGAGAAAGCTCACACAACAGGAAGAAGCTCACACAACACAAGAAAGCTCACACAACACAAGAAAGCTCACACAACATGTGAAAGCTCACACAACATGAGAAAGCTCACACAACAGGAAGAAGCTCACACAACATGAGAAAGCTCATGTTTTCCTAATTTAATCTTGTGAGGCATAAGAGATTGGGTTTTACCTAAGCATTCTGAAATTGCAGCCGAAATGAGTCATCTAAATGATTTGACAGAGACTAGCACACAAAGGTAACCTATCGCAAACATCAGAAAGAAACACTTCTTATTTTGGGCTACATAGTGGATTGTGAACTGTTTTAGTTCAGTCGCCAGTTGGAGAGTGTTTTTGCCTGGCATTACATGAATTCTCATAGCAGGCACAAAATCAGAACTCCAAGAAAGTGTAGCAAGATTATAGAAATCAGCAAGGTTTGATCTAATGTAAAATAATTTTCAAAATAGCTAGATATTTATAAATAGATATCATCATCATCATCATCATCATCATCATCATCATCATCATCATCATCATCATCATCATCATCATCATCATCATCATCATCATCATCATGTGCCATGTGGATAAGCATTGGTGGTCATGTTTCGCCAAGAAGATGAGAAAGAATGAGGATGAGATAAAAGACATGACCATGGAGTCGCGCCTAGTTGCCTAGATTATCATGATTTGCCTAATTACAGATCATCACAAGAAAAGGACAGGGACATTGAAATTAGCAACATGGAATGTTAGGACGTTAAGCGATGACGGAAAATTAGATACCATCAAACAAAGAAATAGATAGAGTAAGACATGTCAACATGGTGGATGTGCTTGCAGATCTACAAATTGATGGGAAAGACATTAAACTTATAAAAAACATATATTGGAAACAACAAGCTGCCATAAGGATTGATAATGAAGTGGGACAATATCAACGTATTAAGAGAGGTGTTAGGCAGGGATGAGTAATGTCTCCAGATTTTTTTTCCCTATACAGTGAAAATATTTTCAGAAATGTAGAGGATATAAATGGAATCATCATTGGGGGACGAAACATCAATAACATTAGATATGCAGATGATACAGTCTTGATTGCAGACAATGAGCAGGGTCTGCAACAATTAGTAGATGCGGTTGTTGTACACAGTGAGCAACTGGGGTTAGAATTAAATTGTAAAATGACACAGATTATGATTGTCACTAGGAAGAACGAAATACCACAATGTAATATACAAGTAAATGGGAATACTCTTCAACAAGTGAATCGGTACAATTATCTCGGAACAGTCATAACATCTGATGGGAGATGCCTTGAAGAGATTAGAACAAGAATCGCCTTTGCGAAGGTAACCTTTAGCAAGATGAAACACATACTGACCAATAAAAAGATGTCAATTGAAATGAGAAAAAGAGTGTTGAGGTGCTACAAAGAATCAGTACTTTTGTTTGGATGTGAAGCTTGGACAATCAGCAGTCAGGCTGAAAAACATTTTATGGCTGTGGAAATGTGGTTTCTGAGGAGAATGCAAAGAATACCATGGACGGACAGAAAAACCAATGACGAAGTGCTACAAGAAACAAATGAAAATCGTAAAATCGATTGGAGAAATTTGACATAGACAGTCAAAAGTTTTTGGACATGTTATGAGAAGAAATAAATTGGAGAACTTGGTGACAACTGGCAAGATCAAGGGGAAGAGAACAAGGGGAAGACAGATAAGTAAATACCTCGATGGCTTGACCATGTGGCATGGTCAAGGCAAGAACACTGAGCTGATCCATGACTCTGGCGATCAAGTGACATGGTGAATCATGACACCGACACTTATCGGCATGGCACATGATGGATGGATGGAGTCACACTAGCCTTGAAATATGGGTTCTAGAAATTTCTCTGGAAGCAAGGGCCATGAACAAGAAAACTGGCCCCCTCACTTCATAATGCCTTGATCTGTTACATGTAAAGATGTGTAATTTAATATGCTTACAGCAGTACTAGCTATAGGATTATCATGGCCATCAGAATGTCATCCCTGGTTGTAGCCAAGTTGTCTGATGTTTCAGAAGCCCGAAGAAAGACCCACAGCTGACGACATCCTGGTGTTGCCTCTGTTAGCCGAGACAAGTCTGAACATGGAGCAGAAAGTTCATGAGCTCAACTCTGTGACCAGGAGGTCAAGGACATCTGCTGCATCAACTTCTAGTGTTGTGTCTGTGATTACATCTAAAATGTGCGAGGTGCAGAAATATACCATTATCATTCATATCATTAATATTCTAAGATTGTATTTCTCAAATAAGGTTTAGTTAGTGGCATATCCTTTACCGGCTCTGGGTTTAGAGGAAGTATGTAATGTTTTATGATCAACATTCAACAACACTGCAGACAAACCTGAAAGTAGTCAGTCTTTCCAGCAGACGTGAAAGTGTCTTGATGCTTTTTGTCCCTGATACCAATTGGTTAGCTATACATTAGAGCCATCCATGCCTCAGTTTGTTGTGGCTGGTTTCGTATGTGATTCCCCACTCAAACAACCATAATTGAGATGATTCATCAAGAGATGTGTCATCTTTCACCAAAGTGTTAGTTTTTGCCTGTAGTATGTCCATCTTTGCCGGTCTCCCTGGCCCAGGTGTTAACGTCTTTCTCTGTAATCCCATATATCCATGTGAGGAACGTAATCTGCGTGAGAATCGGTAGCGGTTCTTGCAGTGTTGGTAACTTATGGGGTATGTGAGCCGGCAGCTCAGAAAGCAATGGCAAACTACTGACCATAATCTTGCCAAGAAATCAACAATCAGCTGAAAGGTGCTAATGTTGACAGCGATGTCCTGTAAAGGCTATGCGAAAAAAAAAAAAAATGTCCATATTCAGTGTCCGGATAACAAATGCTTTAAAGTCAAAATATCAGCTCTCTCATTTCTGCTTATACCTGCATGAATTGAACAGTAGATACATGCAGGTTTTCTGAGTTGTAGTTATGGTGGTAGTAGTAGTAGTAGTAGTAGTAGTAGTAGTAGTAGTGGTAGTGGTAGTAGTAGAAGTAGTAGTAGTAGAAGAAGAAATAGAAGTAGTAGCAGTGGTAGCACTGAGGCTAATAATCGTAGTAGAAGTAATAGTAGTAGTAGAAGTATTAGTAATAGTAGTAGTAGTAATAGTAGTAGCAAAAGTATTTAGTAGTAATAGTAGTAGTAGCCCTGGGAAGGTTAACCTGGTCAACAAATGCCTGCAGAAGTCGGATGTGTCGGCCTAACAGCGCAAGAACGTAGCTCTGCTGTAAACAGGCAAAACGCAATCATGTCTGAAAAAAACAAACAAACTCCAGATGAATGAAGAAGAAGAAGTAGTAGTAGTAATAGAAGTAGTAGTAGTGATAATAGCAGTGGTAGCAGTGGTGTTAGCAGTAGTGCTAGTGGTGGTAGTAGTTTGTGCTGTTTGCTACATGTCACAGATTATTTCACTAGATGTCCTATTTGTGTCCCCCAGATGTACCAGTGGGGAGGGGGAAAACTCACACCCCAGAAGCTGGAGATATTCACCAGAGAGAAGAGCCCCATGCAGGTAACAGTTGTCAAATATTGTAAGGTTGGTAGTCATGGTTGTGGCGGTGGTTGTAGTTGTTTTTAGTTGAATTTATAATAGTGGATATATACGTTGAGTGTACATGGAGTGGGTGACATAGTGGCTATATATGTTGAGTGTATAAGAAGTGGGTGACATAGTGGCTATATATGTTGAGTGTACATGGAGTGGGTGACACAGTGGTTATATGAAGTCTCCGTGGCGAAGTGGTCAAGCCGTTTGACTCGGGCTCCGAAGGTTGTGGGTTCGATACCAGGCCGCATCCTTCGGTTCACGAGTGAAATTTTTCGGAGACTCCTGTGGGTCGTCGCTAGAGCTACGGAGTTCGTGCTTTGTGTGACGCTTTCCGCGTTGCGGAAAGAGACCGAGCCATATGGGATAAAAACCCGGTGTAATGAAGTCGACCCTGTCGACTTTTAAGCGACTTTTTTTTATATATGTTGAGTGTACATGGAGTGGGTAACATAGTGGTTATATATGTTGAGTGTATGTACATGGAGTGGGTGACATGGTGGCTATATACGTTGAGTGTACATGGAGTGGGTGACATAGTGGCTATATATGTTGAGTGCACAAGAAGTGGGTGACATAGTGGCTATATATGTTGAGTGTACAAGAAGTGGGTGACACAGTGGTTATATATGTTGAGTGTATGTACATGGAGTGGGTGACATAGTGGTTATATATGTTGAGTGTTTGTACATGGAGTGGGTGACAGTGGTTATATATGTTGAGTGTACATGGAGTGGGTGACAGTGGTTATATATGTTGAGTGTATGTACATGGAGTGGGTGACAGTGGTTATATATGTTGAGTGTATGTACAAGAAGTGGGTGACACAGTGGTTATATATGTTGAGTGTACAAGAAAGTGGGTGACACAGTGGTTATATATGTTGAGTGTATGTACATGGAGTGGGTGACATAGTTGCTATATATGTTGAGTGTACATGGAGTGGGTGACAGTGGTTATATATGTTGAGTGTACAAGAATTGGGTGACACAGTGGTTATATATGTTGAGTGTACAAGAAGTGGGTGACACAGTGGTTATATATGTTGAGTGTACATGGAGTGGGTGACATAGTGGTTATGTATGTTGAGTGTACAAGACGTGGGTGACACAGTGGTTATATATGTTGAATGTATGTACATGGAGTGGGTGACATAGTGGCTATATATGTTGAGTGTACAAGAAGTGGGTGACACAGTGGTTATATATGTTGAGTGTACATGGAGTGGGTGACATAGTGGTTATGTATGTTGAGTGTACAAGAAGTGGGTGACACAGTGGTTATATACATGGAGTGTACATGGAGTGGGTGACATAGTGGCTATATATGTTGAGTGTACATGGAGTGGGTGACACAGTGGTTATAAATGTTGAGTGTATGTACATGGAGTGGGTGACATAGTGGTTATATATGTTGAGTGTACATGGAGTGGGTGACACAGTGGTTATATACATTGAGTGTACATGGAGTGGGTGACATAGTGGCTATATATGTTGAGTGTACTTGGAGTGGGTGACACAGTGGTTATATATGTTGAGTGTATGTACATGGAGTGGGTGACATAGTGGTTATATATGTTGAGTGTACATGGAGTGGGTGACACAGTGGTTATATATGTTGAGTGTACATGGAGTGGGTGACACAGTGGTTATATATGTTCAGTGTACATGGAGAGGGTGACAAATATGTTGCATATGTTGAGTGTACAAGGAGTAGGTGACTGTGGTTATATATGTTGAGTGTACAAGGAGTGGGTGACACGGATGTTGTTTATGCTGATTGACCAAGGAGTGAATGATAGTGCTTATATGTATGGAGCTTACAAGGAATGGGTGGCAGTGATTATTTATGCTGTTTATCCAAAGAGTGAGTGATACAGGTTTTTAAATTCAGTCTCTATCATATCTTTTTTAACAATCAAGCATGTCACAGAAGACAACTAAGGAAGACTGGCATGGATCGAGCTGCCCCACCCTTAGCTGGAAGATTTAACCGATCATGAACAGTAATAATTCATCCAGCCAAGATTAATGGGAGCTCTTTCTCTAGAAGAATGACTCAGTGTGAAGAAGAGAATTAGTGGAGAAACTATGTATAGAAGAGAATTAGTGGAGAAATTATGTGGAGAAGACAACTAGTGGAGAAGAGAATTAGTGGAGAAATTATGTGGAGAAGATAATTAGTGGAGAAACTACATGGAGAAGAGAACTAGTGGAGAAATTATGTGGAGAAGATAATTAGTGGAAAAACTGTGTGGTGAAGAGAATTAGTAGAGAAACTGTGTGGAGAAGAGAATTAGGGGAGAAACTATGGGGAGAAGAGAATTAGTGGGGGACTTGTGTGGAGAAGATAATTAGTGGAGAAACTGTGTGGAGAAGAGAATTACTGGAGAAACTGTGTGGAGAAGAGAATTAGTGGAGAAATTATGTGGAGAAGATAATTAGTGGAGAAACTGTGTGGTGAAGAGAATTAGTAGAGAAACTGTGTGGAGAAGAGAATTAGTGGAGAAACTATGGGGAAAAGAGAATTAGTGGAGAAATTGTGTGGAGAAGAGAATTAGTGGGGAAACTGTGTGGTGAAGAGAATTAGTAGAGAAACTGTGTGGAGAAGAGAATTAGTGGAGAAACTATGGGGAGAAGAGAATTAGTGGAGAAATTGTGTGGAGAAGAGAATTAGTGGGGAAACTGTGTGGTGAAGAGAATTAGTAGAGAAACTGTGTGGAGAAGAGAATTAGTGGAGAAACTATGGAGAGAAGAGAATTAGTGGAGAAATTGTGTGGAGAAGAGAATTAGTGGAGAAATTATGTGGAGAAGAGAATTACTGGAGAAACTGTGTGGAGAATAGAAATAGTGCAGAAACTGTGTGGAGAAGAAAATTCATGGAGAAACTAAGTGGAGAAGAGAATTAGTGGATAAATTATGTTGAGAAGAGATTTAGTGGGGAAACTGTGTGGAGAAGAGAATTAGTAGAGAAACCGTGTTGATAAGAGAATTAGTGGAGAAATTATGTGGAGAAGAGAATGAGTGGACAAATTATGCAGAGAAAAGAATTAGTGGAGAAATTATGTGAAGAAGAGAATTAGTGGAGAAACTATGTGGATTAGAGAATTCATGGAGAAACTACGTGGAGAAGAGAATTAGTGACATATGTGAATAATATGGGAAAAGCACGGAGGAAACTACAAAAGTTAGCAAAGAATAGGAGTGATTGTTATCAGATAGTTGAAGACATGTTGGGAGAATAAAAAGAGATGAAGACAGAGTTCTGTGTTTGAAACAACAGACAATAGAAAATTATGATATGATATTAGTTGTGGTAAAGGGATATTATATCACAGTGACAAATATTGGTAGAGTATGTGTTGTTAAATCAATTTTGGAAACAGGGTTTTTACTGTCTGAGTATTTTAATGGGATCCATTTTACAAATTGTGAACTTGCATTTCTGGAACAGGTTGCTGTAGGACACAGCCATTTTGCTGCTATCTCTCTTGAAAAAGAGCTCTACACCTGGGCAGTAAGTTCATTCCTGATTTAGACAAATGTGTTGCACAAGCCATCGTGGTTGTTATATTTGAGACAAATGAAAGATTATTATTATTATTATTCTCCCCTTCTACTCACCTCCTTCCTCTTTCCCCTCCTTGATTAACAAAAGAAACATACAAACACTTGACATACAGAAGACACATACAAACATTTATAAACAAAAGACACATACACACATTTATCAACAAAAGACACATACAAACATTTATAAACAAAATATGCATACAAACACTTGAGGATCAAAAGACACATACAAACATTGATAAACAAAAGACACATACAAACATTTATAAACAAAAGACACATACAAACATTTATAAACAAAAGACACATACAAACATTTATATACAAAAGACACATACAAACATTTATAAACAAAAGACATACAAACATTTATAAACAAAAGACACATACAAACATTTATCAACAAAAGACAAATACAAACATTTATATTCAAAAGACAAATACACATATTTATCAACAAAAGACAAGTAAAAACATTTATATACAAAAGACAAATACAAACATTTATCAACAAAAGACAAATACAAACATCTATATACAAAAGACAAATACAAACATTTATCAACAGAAGACAAATGCAAACATTTATATGCAAAAGACAAACACAAACATTTATATACAAAAGACAAATACAAACATTTATCAACAAAAGACAAATACAAACATCTATATACAAAAGACAAATACAAACATTTATATACAAAAGACAAATACAAACATTTATATACAAAAGACAAATACAAACATTTATAACAAAAGACAAATACACACATTTATTAACAAAAGACAAATACAAACATCTATATACAAAAGACAAATACAAACATCTATATACAAAAGACAAATACAAACATTTATATACAAAAGAAAAATACAAACCTTGAGAAACAAAAGACATACAGATGCTTACAAACAAAAGACAAATACAAACACTTGAGAAACAAAAGACATACAGATGCTTACAAACAAAAGACACATACAAACTCTTGAGAAACAATAGAAACATACAGACACTTGACAAACAAAAGACACATACAACAATCTGAAATGTTAAGATGAAAGTTTGTTTCAATTAACAAAATTGTGGGAAACAAGAATACTTATTTCAGAACAGAACTATCACAATCCACACAGTAATGCAAACATCACATCAAAGTAAAAGTAAAAACACAAAGTACAAGAAATGAAACCAAGGGGGAACAGATGAACTCAGAAAGATATAAAATTGATCGGGGTTGGTTTATTGTTTATTAAAATATTTAATTGTGCATGTGCACATGTATGTAAGCTACCTACCTACCTACCTACCTACCTACCTACCTCTTTACCTACCTACCTATCTACCTACCAATAATGTACGCCTTTATATTGCATATATTTTATATTGTTGCTGTTCTCAGTTAGCCTTGAATGATGTGTGAATGGAATAATGTATGAAAGATAGTGATAGAAGGGCAGGATGTTAGACAGGCCTGCATGTCCAATTGTTAACCCTGTGAAAATAAAGTATGTTTGTTTGTTCGTTCGTTCGTTTGTTTGTTCGAGGTTCTCTGCAGAACTTCGTTCTCATCACGACCTGTTGAATAGTTTCTAAATGCCTTGCTATTTCTCCCGTCTCATGCACCCTCATGCCCAAGGTGTCTGCAATGTCTTGTATCTATCTTCATGACCTTTTCTTCCAGCAACCAGGCCTTCCAACACTGTTCTCTCCCAGCCACTCTGACTTGTAGCATGGCCTAAATATTTTAGTTCTGAGATATGATAGTATTTCTGAGCCAGGTTTCTTTGATGTTCTTGTAGAATTTGATTATCTTTCTTCTTTTTGTACACAACATTTTAAGAGCTCAAAATTCCACATTTCCTTCTTTAGTCAGTGTGAGATTGTCCATGATTCACACCTGTATATTGCTACAGAAAAGGGGCATATTATCAAAACTATCACTTTATTGCTGGTGTTATGCTATAGGTTCTTAATGCTGTTTCATCTCTGCATTGCTGTGGCCAGTCTGCGTCGACGTCTTTCAAGCAGTCGCCATCATTGTTGATTATGAAGCCAAGATATTCAGTTTGTGACATTTTCAGTTTCTCCATTGTTGCTTATGATCTTTGGTTGGTATTTACAAGGATGCTTAAAATTATATCCTTAAATGTTTTTTTGTGTGTGAATATATTTCTGAAAAAAAAGTAAAGAACAAATGTATCATTTTTCAATGTAGTCACCACTGTGTTCAATATAAGTCCTCCAGTGCCAATAAAGTGCTTGGATTCCTGTAGAGAGCAATTCTCTGGGGTCACTACTTGGTGTGCCTGAACCGATTTTGAAGAGTCTGTCACAGAGGTCACACCGTTTTGAAACTTCCTACTCAACTCATACACTTGCTGAAGCATGCATCACCATACTTGACCTACATTCACCAATGAATTTCTATAAGTTTCACCCCTTCATTGATAAACAAAATGGATAACAGAACACTGCTACTCTTTGGTGCATGTCAAAAGTGGGGCGGCCATATTTAAACTGTCCTTATGATGTCACCATGTTTGTCTGCACCGTGATGTCATGTGCTTAACACTCTTGGCATATTTAACAACAATACTAACAGGTTACAAGACAGTGACATGGTTATTGTAATTTCTATCACACTTTTAAGGTTTTCATTTGAAACCCCCTCGTAGTTTCGTCCATAGACTTTAATTTTGTTTTGCTTAAGTCCAGAAAAAGATTGTGATTTTCACTGTGTCTGTATGCATATATTGTTCCACGTACTAATTAATATGACATTGTAGAACCTCCAAGGTGGTGTGTCCATGGTGGGACAGTTAGGGCACGGGGATACTGCTTCCTGCAAGACTCCGAAACTGGTGGACTCTCTTCTGGGGGTGGCCATACAGCAGGTGGCTTGTGGGGAAGATTTTACTGTCTGTGTTTCTGGTAAGTTTTCTGTGGAAGTCCTGTAGGTGTAGAAGTGGGATGGTGGATGGGTGGATGGTTTGGGTGGATGGATGGATGAAGGATGGATGGATGATGGATGGATGGACGATGGATGACGGGTGGATGATGGATGTACTGAGTTTACATATATATATATATATATATATATATATATATATATATATATATATATATATATATATATATATATATATATATATATATATATATATATATATATATATATATATGTGTGTGTGTGTGTTCCTGTCTGTCTCATATCATTGAAATGTAAATTGTTTATGTTTGGTGTATGTTCACATCATTAATTTTAAAATTTTTTCTCAACATAATTGTAACATTCATGATAGATAACTCAAGAGCAAAAGATGGGTAACTGGAAGGGCCGAATGTAAGAAGGGCCTGCATGCCCAATTTGAGACCATTTGAAAATAAAGTTTGTATGCTTCGTTCATGGTCCAGTAAATCCATGTTTATATATTTGTCTTTTTTCTGCTCATTTGCTATTATGTTTGTCATTATGTTTATCACTAAGCTTCATATTTGTCTGTCCTCTTAACATACCCAATGAATCAAAATGAATCAAGATTATCTGCATCAAAGTTTCCTAAAATGTTTTGTTGATGTTTCTCTCAGTTTATTGTATTATTTGCACCGTGTTCAGAATGGACAGACAGTGCAGTAGAATCCAACGGCTGCTTGTATTTCTGATAGGACATGGCCATCAAAGTTTTCTACAATCCATTAATTAATTCGTTATTTTTTCCTCTTCTACCCTCAGGTGGCCGGCTTCATGGCGAATGGGTTACGGACGCAGTTCGTAATCCCGCATACCCACTTTTGAAACACAGCTGTGGGCAATTTGGCAGCAGACCGCCTTACGTTGGTTTTTTATGAAATGGTATGGGAGCCGGTCGTTCAGAAAGCAATGGCAAACTATTGAACATAAACTTGCCCAGGAATCACGAACAGCCAAAAAATGCTGGGGTTGAGTGCTACATCCTGTAAAGGATATGCAACAACAACCCTCAGGTGGGGTAGCTGCAATAGCTGAATTGTTGGCACGCTTGCCTGTTGGCTCAGTGCTCCTGGGTTCAAATCCCCATTGTGGTGGGGATTATAAAAAATTGACTTGGATTACCAGGTTAGAATTGGCACCAGGAGATGTTCTAGGAAGTAATGGTGGCCGGCTTGATATAACCACATGATCCATCACATGCCAGTTGGTCTATACAAATATGGAGCTGGCACCATCTACCCAATATACCTAAAGGCATGGGAAAGGATCGAAAAGTAAAAAACCTCCAGGCATATAGATGTCTGACAGTTTGCTTAGTCTGTCCTCTTCTATCCTGGCATATAGATGTCTGACAGTTTGCTTAGTCTGTCCTCTTCTATCCTGACATATAGATGTCTGACAGTTTGCTTAGTCTGTCCTCTTCTATCCTGGCATATAGATGTCTGACAGTTTCCTCTTCTATCCTGACATATAGATGTCTGACAGTTTGCTTAGTCTGTCCTCTTCTATCCTGGCATATAGATGTCTGACAGTTTCCTCTTCTATCCTGACATATAGATGTCTGACAGTTTGCTTAGTCTGTCCTCTTCTATCCTGGCATATAGATGTCTGACAGTTTGCTTAGTCTGTCCTCTTCTATCCTGGCATATAGATGTCTGACAGTTTGCTTAGTCTGTCCTCTTCTATCCTGGCATATAGATGTCTGACAGTTTGCTTAGTCTGTCCTCTTCTATCCTGGCATATAGATGTCTGACAGTTTGCTTAGTCTGTCCTCTTCTATCCTGGCATATAGATGTCTGACAGTTTGCTTAGTCTGTCCTCTTCTATCCTGGCATATAGATGTCTGACAGTTTGCATAGTCTGTCCTCTTCTATCCTGACATATAGATGTCTGACAGTTTGCTTAGTCTGTCCTCTTCTATCCTGACATATAGATGTCTGACAGTTTGCTTAGTCTGTCCTCTTCTATCCTGACATATAGATGTCTGACAGTTTCCTCTTCTATCCTGGCATATAGATGTCTGACAGTTTGCTTAGTCTGTCCTCTTCTATCCTGGCATATAGATGTCTGACAGTTTGCATAGTCTGTCCTCTTCTATCCTGGCATATAGATGTCTGACAGTTTGCTTAGTCTGTCCTCTTCTATCCTGGCATATAGATGTCTGACAGTTTGCTTAGTCTGTCCTCTTCTATCCTGGCATATAGATGTCTGACAGTTTGCTTAGTCTGTCCTCTTCTATCCTGGCATGTAGATGTCTGACAGTTTGCTTAGTCTGTCCTCTTCTATCCTGGCATATAGATGTCTGACAGTTTGCTTAGTCTGTCCTCTTCTATCCTGGCATATAGATGTCTGACAGTTTGCTTAGTCTGTCCTCTTCTAACCTGGCATATAGATGTCTGACAGTTTGCTTAGTCTGTCCTCTTCTATCCTGGCATATAGATGTCTGACAGTTTCCTCTTCTATCCTGACATATAGATGTCTGACAGTTTGCTTAGTCTGTCCTCTTCTATCCTGGCATATAGATGTCTGACAGTTTGCATAGTCTGTCCTCTTCTATCCTGGCATATAGATGTCTGACAGTTTCCTCTTCTATCCTGACATATAGATGTCTGACAGTTTGCTTAGTCTGTCCTCTTCTATCCTGGCATATAGATGTCTGACAGTTTGCTTAGTCTGTCCTCTTCTATCCTGGCATATAGATGTCTGACAGTTTGCTTAGTCTGTCCTCTTCTATCCTGGCATATAGATGTCTGACAGTTTGCTTAGTCTGTCCTCTTCTATCCTGGCATATAGATGTCTGACAGTTTGCTTGGTCTGTCCTCTTCTATCCTGGCATATAGATGTCTGACAGTTTGCATAGTCTGTCCTCTTCTATCCTGACATATAGATGTCTGACAGTTTGCTTAGTCTGTCCTCTTCTATCCTGACATATAGATGTCTGACAGTTTGCATAGTCTGTCCTCTTCTATCCTGGCATATAGATGTCTGACAGTTTCCTCTTCTATCCTGGCATATAGATGTCTGACAGTTTGCTTAGTCTGTCCTCTTCTATCCTGGCATATAGATGTCTGACAGTTTGCTTAATTTGTCCTCTTCTACTCTGGGATATAGATGTCTATGACAGTTTGCTTGATCTGTCCTCTTCTACTCTGGCATATAGATGTCTGGTAGTTTGCTTAATACGTCCTCTTCTACTCTGGGATATGAAGATCATCATCATCATCATCATCAACATGTGCCATGTCAATAAGCATGGGTACTCATTCCAGCATACCATGCATCACCAGATTATCAGATCAGGCTTGTGTTTTTGTTCCAGTTATTCCATGTGGCCAAGCCATAATGCCAGTTGTCACTAAGTTTTCAAGTCTAGAGATACTTAGTTTTATGTGGCCATTCCTCTTCTACTCTGGGGTGTAAACGTACACTCCAGTCATATTCATTTTGGCGTAATTACAGATTGTCGTCATTTGTTGAACCAAGTCAAATAAGACTCTCATTGCCAATGTGGTGAGTGACTGTGTTGAAATCTGATATTCCACTGTGACATATAGCAGTTTTCAGCACTGATATTCCACTGTGACAAGTGGCAGTTTTAAACACTGATATTCCACCCTGATAGATGAAGGTGTTCCACTCTACTATCACATACTTGGGGATGGTAATGATGATGATAATGTGTTGACACAGTCTCACCAGGTAACATTCTCTGTATGCTTCAGACAGTGGTGCCCTGTATGCCTTCGGCTCTAACTACTATGGCTGCTTGGGTTGTGAAATTGAGGAAGACGAAGTCCTGTCTCCAGTCCGTCTTGACTTCTTCCTGGATTGGCCGGTTCAAGCAGCAGCGTGTGGAGATGCTCACGTGGTTGTCCTCACAAGAGAAGGAGATGTGTACACCTGGGGATCTGGGGAATTTGGTAACTGTCAGATTTTTATACAGACTTTTGTCTATATTATTACTTCCTTAGACTACCTGCCTTTTTGTTTACTTTGTTTTATTTATAGTATCTATATCATTGGTGGTGTGTACCTGGGGAGTCTTTTTTTTCCAGGCTGAGGAATAAAGGTTACTTCACTAAGCATCAGTGGCTTAAGGATTTAGTGAAAAGTTTAACAATTCCACTACATACCCGGTGAAGGGTTCGGAATCAGCCATTGTGCAATTTGGGATCAGATTGCTTTGCGTTGATTTCAGTGGTATGAGCATCTGCCGTTCAGAAAACAATGGCAGACTTCTAAACGTAAAATTGACTATTAAATCACAAATAGCCAATAAATGTTGGAGTTGATTGCAGCATCCTGTAGAAGAAATGAAGCTAACTTTTACTAAACAGTTGCCATGTTTTGTACAGGCTAGGAGATGTGTACACCTGGGAATCTGGCGAGTTTGGTAACTGCCTGCCGTGTATCTATAATTTTGTCTGTGTTTGTCCTTCAGACTATCTGCATTTTCCATTTATCTAGACTTTTGTCTGTGTTATTACTTCCTTCAAACTATCTGCCTTTTCTGTTTATCTAGACTTTCATCTGTGTTATTACATCCTTCAGACTATCTGCCTTTTCTGTTTATCTAGACTCTTATCTGTGTTATTATTTCCTTCAGACTATCTGCCTTTTCCATTTATCTAGACTTTTGTCTGTATTATTACTTCCTGTAGATTATCTGCCTGTTTGTTTTGTTTGTTTTCATTATAGCATCTGTATCATGGGTGATGTGTACCAGGTGAGTTTGTTTTTCCAGGCTGAGGAATAAAGGTAATGGCCCCTAGATTTTACCTTAGTCCTAAATTTTCTCATGATATCTGGCAATGCAGGCAACGGTAGGTTGGGCATTCTTGAATGAAGAATGATTGCCAGAAACTTATATCTTAGTTAGTTATGGTTTCTATCTTTTGTTAGAAGCATTTTGGTTATATTACTTAACTGTCAGCTGTCAAACACTGTCATCTACTGCCCTAAGTACCTTGTTGTGTAGGACGGGGGGTCATGAGCCTGAAGAATTAAGGCTGCTTGGCCCTTGCTGTCGCCACGGACTATGCAGGTTAGACTTTTCTTTTTGCCCCAGATATTACTTAGCATCTTCATAAAATATCATTAACAGCAGCTGTTCATTTAAACACAGAATCTACAAACAATTGGTTGTACAGTTTATTGCCTGGCATATTTTGCTGCATCTTGTGCAGGTACATACTAATTCACAGTGATTCATGAAGAATGATCCAGAAAGTTCATGCAGGTTCAGCACACAGACAATGGGTTGAATCCTTGCAGAAGTCAATTCACGGAGCCACATTAATTTAATACTGTAGCCAACAGGTGTCAAGGGCAATGAAAGAGCGGATAGAGTATGTTATGAGTGTCGTTAGAGCAAAATTAGAATTGCCAGTAAATGAAAATATGAGAGGTAAAAAACAGCACAAGTGCAAAGTAGGCTTCTCGATGACCTTGAAACTGGCATAGCACTGTATGCTGATGGAGTTTATTACAGAGGAGATTATAATAGCAGTGGACATGTCCAACTCGTCAATCAACACTGAACAGTCATGGTCACCGTACACTCATTGAGTTGATTACAAAGCAAATCAGAACATGAATGGACACGTCAATATTGAATGATGACAGTCAACGATGACCTGAACTAAACTGAATTATGTACAGACAGGAAAGCAGTGCTGGTACAGTGGCTAGTATATATACCTGTCAGTCCTGTGCTTAAATGTTTTTTCTCTTCCCCACACAAGGATTTTGAAAACTGACTGGGCTTCCAGATTGATGCATCTTACAACTGGTATGAGGAAATGTTCTGAGAGCTAAGGCGGCCAGCGTAATGTTGACCATATCACGTGTTCCTATCAAGTGCTGATTGGTCGATAGCAATTTGAGACTACTGCCATATACTCAGCACGTAAAGTGGACTCACCAACTGCAAGCACATACCAGCAATGGTAGGGAGGCTGTACTGACAGCAAACAAGAGAATAAACAAGCAAGAGGAGATATTACAAGAGGAGATATTACAAGAGGAGATATTACAAGAGGAGATATTACAAGAGGAGATATTACAAGAGGAGATATTACAAGAGGAGATATTACAAGAGGAGATATTTCAAGAGGAGAAGAGGAGATATTACAAGAGGAGATATTACAAGAGGAGATATTACAAGAGGAGATATTTCAAGAGGAGAAGAGGAGATATTACAAGAGGAGATATTACAAGAAGAGATATTACAAGAGGAGATATTACAAGAGGAAATATTACAAGAGGAGATATTACAAGAGGAGATGCTTGCTTGCTTGTGTTCGTTGGCTTGAGCTCCAACGCGAAGTCCTGTATGTCGGATGAAGGCATCCTGTTGTCCAACATCAGTGTGATGTCATACAGGACCTGAGTTTTGCGTGAGTATCCGTTGTCCCATGTCTGGCTTATTGGTGTGCAGACTGGTGGTTCCTCGCCGTACAGGCAGACACTCTCCGACTTCGGAGGAATCGGCGATCCTACTGACTTTAGCCAGGACCCCGAAGGGACCTGTAGAATAGAATTACAAGAGGAGATATTACAAGAGGAGATATTACAAGAGGAGATATTACAAGAGGAGATATTACAAGAATTAGTTGACTTCCACTAGAAAGACTTACAAGGTTTGAACATATTTAAGAGAAGAACATCGATGTATTTTTTAAAGAAATGTGATTAAGTTATTTCACAAAGAAAATAAATGAAAGAAAAAAGAAAGATGTACATTATTTATTCTTTCAGGAAGACTTGGATCGGGCTCTGAAGCTGACTTGAAAACACCTCATAAGGTCAGTTCTTGTCTAGCTTTCTTCCAGCCAGCTCTTGGTATGCTTTTCCGACTACCTGCCTGACTTACACCCTCTGTTTATTTGCTTGTTTTAGTTCGTGTCATTGTAGTTTTTAAGATACCTATTTGATTAATTGTCAGAAATTAATTTGCAATATAAACGTGTGCCACCCTCATAGATTGGCCACATGGCACGACTGAGACAAGAACACATACCTGGCCCACGACTGGTGATCGTGTCAGATAGTCAACCATCATCACCTATGCTCATCAGCATGACACATGATGATGATTAGCTATTGATGATGAGCCACAAGTTAAAGACAAGTATACAAAAGTAACTCCAGTTAACTGCATGCTTCTTCTAGTCTTGGCATTAGAAATATTTTATGGTCTTGTTTCCTTTTGGCATACAAATTCATCAACTTTGACATGTGAGGCACCTAAGGCACCTAACAGAGATTGAACCTCTGCATTCAACAGCAGTCAATAGAGCAGCTATCCTTCAAATGTGGAGACACCTGAAATGTAAATCTGAACAATTGAATTATTGATCCCCGAGAAGGTTAACCCGGTCAACAAACACTCGCAGAAGTCGGATGTGTCTGTGCGGCCTAAGGGCGCAGATAAACTTGGCACAATGCAATTACATCTGAAAAAACACTCCAGTTGAATGGAAAAGAAGAAGAATTACTGATCAAGCTAAGAATGTTACATTTTGGTATTTCAGGTTGACTTGCCAGGAAAGCAGCAAATGAAACATGTTTGTGCTGGTGGTGACAGCACTTTCCTGGTCTGCATCAGTGGCAGGCTCCTGGCATGTGGTAGTAACCAGTTTAACAAGTTAGGGTTTAACTCAGAGACTTCTGGCTTGAGGAAACGGAAGGCCAAAGTAAGTGATGGCTGTATTTGTTGATATGTCAGGAAGTTTGATCTTCTGTTTCTTCTCTTGTTTGCTGTTTTAGTCTTGTCTACAAAAGAAGTCCAGTTTTATGGATCTATGTTGACAATCTGGACATTTTAAGGAAGGCTAAATCGCAAAGGCTGGCTCAGTGGTGAAGGGTTTACAGACACAGTTCGTCATACCACATACCCAAGCTCGAAACACAGCTGCGTGCGATTTGGCAGCAGACCGTATTGAGTTGTTTTTTACGAAATGGTATGGGTGCCGGTCGGTCAGAAAACAATGCAAACTACTGAACGTAAACTTGCCAAGAGATCACAACAGCAAAAAATGCTGGTGTTGACGGCAACGTTCTGAAATGATATGCAACTAACTTTTTTTTAAGTCGCAAAGACAACTTATCATAAACATCAGAAAGAGTCAGTCATCATTTTTGGCCATATTATGAGAAGACAAAAGCTTGAACATGATGTGACAATCGGAAAGATTTGTGGAAAGAGAGATAGAGGAAGACAGCATGAGAAGATTCTTGAGAGTCATGAGTCGTGGCACGGAA
Organism: Cepaea hortensis; assembly: GCA_963921405.1. Taxonomy (NCBI): domain Eukaryota; kingdom Metazoa; phylum Mollusca; class Gastropoda; order Stylommatophora; family Helicidae; genus Cepaea; species Cepaea hortensis. The sequence continues at coordinate 164,910,079 of OY992878.1, forward strand.
GCAAGTCACACTTGATGATGATGTCGATAAATTGACAGTTTAAATTTCAGTCAATTTTCCATGGTTCCATGGTGGCTGATGTACCTTCTATTCAGACATTTCTGACTTCAGCACCTGTTCTTATTCAGAGTGTGTTCATGCCTGCCCTTTCAGCTGGTGGCTTTTACTTGCATTCTGTATTTATTTTCACATAAAATCTACATTAATTGTATGTGTCAAGGTATTGTTTTTGCATGGTGGAGAGTTGATGGGTTATTTATGTTATGTTTACAAAGGGAGGTGATGCGAATAGATTGTTAGATTTCTGTTGGAAGCTCACTAAGACTGTCCAGGTTGCAAGTGTCTAACTTTGAGATGGTGAATCCATATTGTCTGGCTTGTATGAAGGGTCTAACTCTTAGTATTCTGTACCCACTTGAAGTGGCTCAAAATTGCCTTAAATTTACCAAACTCCATTTAGAGTGGCTCTTGTCCTTTATTTGAGACTTTACAAATCCAGATTCAGTAACATATATGGTGCATGTTCCATTCCTGTGTCTCTACAGGCCTCTTCTAGCTGGCAATCTGTGTGTTGACATGAGTGGAGATGTCAGTTATAAGTTCATGTGAACCAATGGGCTTAAAATTACTATTACCAATCGTACTCTGATATTTATTAATTTTAAATGAGCTAGTAAAAAGGTGGATTTTGATCACATATACTCAGTTACAAGAATTCTGCTGTGAAAAGTGGTTTTTGATCACAGATACTCAAGAATTACCAGAGTGCAATTGTAAAATGGTGGTTTTTGATCACATACACTCAGAGAAAGAGAAAGACCAGTACAGACAGACATTAGACCGGGTTTGGTAGGACTACACAGCAGAAAACATTCGCACAGACAGATTGCTACTGTGTTGCTGACATGAACTAAGCATTTAAACTTAAGCCTTATAACAATTCAAGCAGTCTTTTTATGTATTTGTGACTTCTTTCTCTATGGATACAATTGTCACTTTAATGATTCAGCTTCTACTCATGCTCCTCCTGTTTCTGCTGCTTCTTCCCACTGTCCTCTGTCTTTGCCTTTTCATCCTCCTTCTTCTTCATTATCTTCTTCTTCTTCTTCTTCTTCTTCTTCTTCTTCTTCTTCTTCTTCTTCTTCTTCTTCTTCTTCTTCTTCTTCTTCTTCTTCTTCTTCTTCTTCTTCTTCTTCTTCTTCTTCTTCAGTATGTGTGGTTGGTGGGGTGTGTGGATGGATGTGAAATGTGTGGGTGGGTGGGAAAATGTGTGTGTGGGGATGGGATGATGTATGTGGATGGGAAGATGTGTGGGTGTGGGTGGGTGATGTGTGAGTGGGTGAGGGATGTGTGTGTGTTGATGCAGGATGTGTGTGTGGGAGGGGTATGTGTGTGTGGTTGGGGGTGTGATTGGGTGGGTGGAACATGTGTGTGTGGGTGAGTGTGTGGGTTGGGATATGAGTGAGTGGGGAGTTGTGTGTGGGTGGGGATGTTTGTGTGGGTGGATGTGAGATGTCTGGGTTGGTGAGGGGATGTGTGAGTGGGTGGAGGGATGTGTGGTGGGTGGGGTGTGGGTTTGGGTGGGTTATGTGTGAGTGGGTGAGGGATGTGTGTGTGGGTTGCTGCAGGATGTCTGTGTTGGAGGGGGGTTATGCCACATAACATGATATGTATTGTTTATGCTTACAACATTCATTTGACAATGTTTTTTTTACCTACGTGAATGTATCATGCACTGTTGATGAAGGAAAGATGAGCGATTGGAAGGGCCGAATGTAAGATGGGCCTATGTGTCCAATTTGTAACCCTTTAAAATAAAGTTCAATTCAATTCAAAATCAATTCTTCTTCTTCTTCCTCCTCCTCCTCCTCCTCCTCCTCCTCCTCCTCCTCCTCCTCCTCCTCCTCCTCCTCCTCCTCCTCCTCCTCCTCCTCCTCCTCCTCCTCCCTCCTCCTCCTCCTCCTCCCTCCTCCTCCTCCTCCTCCTCCCTCCTCCTCCTCCTCCTCCTCCTCCTCCTCCTCCTCCTCCTCCTCCTCCCTCCTCCTCCTCCTCCTCCTCCTCCTCCTCCTCCTCCTCCTCCTCCTCCTCCTCCTCCTCCTCCTCCTCCTCCTCCTCCTCCTCCTCCTCCTCCTCCTCCTCCTCCTCCTCCTCCTCCTCCTCCTCCTCCTCCTCCTCCTCCTCCTCCTCCTCCTCCTCCTCCTCCTCCTCCTCCTCCTCCTCCTCCTCCTCCTCCTCCTCCTCCTCCTCCTCCTCCTCCTCCTCCTCCTCCTCCTCCTCCTCCTCCTCCTCCTCCTCCTCCTCCTCCTCCTCCTCCTCCTCCTCCTCCTCCTCCTCCTCCTCCTCCTCCTCCTCCTCCTCCTCCTCCTCCTCCTCTCCTCCTCCTTCTTCTTTTTCTCCTCCTTCTCTTCCTCCACTGCTCCTTCTTGTCCTTTTTCATGTTTATCTTCTTTGTCCATTTGATCTAATTATTCTTCTTTATTATCTTCTTTTTTATCTTCTTCTCTTCCTTATAATTTTCCACCTTCTTATTTGTGTTTATTTCCTCATTCTCCTTCATCTTCTCCATCTTATCATCCTCCCGTATTCACTGAAATAGTCTTGTAATTCCTCCTCCTCCTCCTCCTTCTTCTTCTTCTTCTTCTTCTTCTTCTTCTTCTTCTTCTTCTTCTTCTTCTTCTTTTTCTTCTTCTTCTTCTTCTTCTTCTTCTTCTTCTTCTTCTTCTTCTTCTTCTTCTTCTTCTTCTTCTTCTTCTTCTTCTTCTTCTTCTTCTTCTTCTTCTTATTCTCCTCCTTCTCTTCCTCCACTGCTCCTGTTTGTCCTTTTTCATATTTATCTCCTTTCTCCATTTGATCTAATTATTCTTCTTCTTTTTTATCTTCTTCTCTTCCTTATAATTTTCCACCTTCTTATTTATGTTTATTTCCTCATCCTCCTTCATCTTCTCCATCTTATCATCCTCCCGTATTCACTGAAATAGACTTGTAATTCTCCCCCCAGGCTTTTGACATACCCTATAGACAGACCTTCAGTACAGTAAAGCCGCTAAGCCGGGTTCATGTGGTGCAGGTGTCTGCTGGGAAGACTCATTCAGGAGTCATCGACTGTAAGCAGTTGTCTCGTCAAACAAAATCATCTGTTTATTATCTAGAACAGTGGTTCTCAACCTTTTTTGGCCCATGCCCTCCTTCACCATATTTTCAGAACATCATTCCCCCCCCCCCCTTTCTATTTCCACCCTAAAATCCCCCCCCCCTTTTTACACAGTATACGTAATAATGGAAGCTAAATTTAATAGCACATACTAAAACAAGTCTAAACGTCTACATAAAACGTGATTTGCGGGTCTACTTACGTTATAAAATGAATTTCAGACGGTTGAGACGTACAGAACCATAAAGTATGAAGGGAAAAACAATATCAAGTAATCGGTTCTTGTATTAATGCGATCTTGAAATAATCTTAACCCCCCCCCCCCCCCCCCCCCCTGGAAACCCTAAAATTCCCCCCTGGGGGGGGGGGGAATTCCCCACCGTTTGAGAACCACTGATCTAGAACATAAGTCACGGTAGCGTAGCGATTAGCACACTTGTTTATCAGCTCTGTAGGCTGCAGGTTGATCCCCAATAATGGAATATGTTTTCTAATTGTTATGGGGTTCAATCCAACATCATAAACTTGGTACCAGAGGTTCATGTGGGAAAGTCAAGTTGGTTTGTCTTACAGTAGATACACAATCTCTTGTGGGTCATCTAGTCATGGATGATATGTCCATAACACATGGATGATATGTCCATAACACATGGATGATATGTCCATAACACATGGATGATATGTCCATAACACATGGATGATATGTCCATAACACATGGATGATATGTCCATAACACATGGATGATATGTCCATAACACATGGATGATATGTCCATAACACATGGATGATATGTCCATACAACATCTAACACAATTGTCCAGAAGTAGTTTCCTGCCACAAGTCTGTGTATGTGGTGGCACCATCACATTTTCTAGGCCTGGGAGCAGGGGGAACAGGTGGCCAGTCTTGTCCTCAAATTTGGCCAGAGACAAGCCCAGGTGTTGAACTTATGTCTAACCATACTCCTGACATTAGGAGCACAATCCGCTGTCAACATCACTAGCACACCCACCTGTAACACATATGATCAATATAAATTAATGATTTGGTTGTGGATGATATGTCTACCACCCGTATGCTCAGTATAAATTAGTGATTTAGTTGTGGATGATATATCTACAACATGTATGATCAGTATAAAGTAGTGATTTGGTCGTGGATGATACATCAGTATAAATTAGTGATTTTATCGTGAATGAGATATCTACATGTTTTCAGTATAAATGAGTGATTTGGTCGTGGGTGAATATTTCCATAATACGCATGATTAGTTTGCTTATTGGTAGGTCTTGTAAGGGTGCAATGGTCTAGGAGTTACAACATCTGCCTCTGGCTCAACGAGACCTGGTTTGTTTCGTGGTCCAGACTGTGTGGATTTTTGTATCACAGATCCTGGGTAGTTGATCACACATCTAGTCTTTTCAGATAAGGGGAACAAACTTGGAGGACACAAGTGCACATTATTCATGTTAAAATGTGTCTGTGGAGTTTGGCAGGTCTGCTTACACATCACATGAACCATATTCTACTCTCTATTAATAGAAGGAAGATTGATCTGTGTAAGGTTAAATATCACTTTCTAAACCTGTATATTGTGTGGCATCTGCCTTTATTTCCTCAGAATTTATCAGATCTCTCCCAAAATTAGAATTTATCTTGTGTGAAGATAAACAGAAAAATGGGTAGATGAGTAGATGAATGACTCCAAATTCAGAGCAAATGGGTAACCCCCATAATTACTCCATTTTGGTGCTACAGAAAACCACTCGAAATGCTTATGATTATCTTGTGTGAATTTGTGAAGGAAAACAGTAGTTTCAACAAGACCTATCACGAGTGCAGTACAATAAGCCATCCTTCAATTTAATATACAGTTCATTGTCAAAGAAGACAGCCATTCTGAAAAACACTAGCAGCCCAAACATGTATGATTGCATAAGGCAGCCACCTGTTGCGGCAAAGAGCTGTTCACCATTTTCTGAAACTGCACTTCACAAAACAGCCGATGTGAACAAAAACAGAAAGCTTTTTGAACTAAATACATAGCTCACAGTGTCTCACCAAGCACTCAGCTCTGTAGCTGGGTGACAAATCCAGGTCCTACAAGTCCTAGCATGGAAAAAATACACTAACAAACCATGCCTGGAGACAGTCAGCTCTACCACAGACAGAGTGGTAGATTATAAACTTCAGGTAAACAAGATCATCAAAGATGATTAATTTCTTGGAATATCATGCAGCTGAAACTAACTACTATTTTATTTAGAGAGATTAACATGGGAATGTCAGTTTGAATCAAGAAGAAGATTAATTTCTTCTCTGGAGTTCATATGATTTTTGTTTCCAGCATGTGGGTACCTGTATATGTTTGGTTCCAATAAATTTGGTCAACTTGGTGTCGGGGATTTCAAGCCAAGACCCAGCGTGTGCAGGGTGGGGGGTGTGCTGGTTGGACAACGTGTGGAGAAGCTAGCCTGTGGGGATCAGTTCACGGTTGTAGCAACAAATGGTAGGTAATTTTTCTGGCTTTTTTTCTACAATAACTATCCTCTCTGCATCAAGTTAAGAAGAGACTTCTGGAGAGAGTTCTGGTATCTGCTTCATTCATGGTGCTATTCATAGGTTCATCTATTCCATATTGTGTGAAACATTATCTTGCGATAATTCTGTTTCATGACCGAGCCATTTGACTTGCTGTGTTTTAATATAGTCTAATTCTGTGCTGTCCCCACTTCTTCTATTGCCTTTTATTCCCCGTTGGGGTGTAGGACCTCAACCATCTCATGCCCAGCTGCCATGTGCTTAGCCATCCCATGTAGCTCTGTCCTCCCCTCCACATATTATTCATTTATGTCTCCACTTCTCTTCTCCTCTATTTCTTTTGCCTTGTGGATTCCAGATGAAGGCTTTTATAGTTTACTATTCTCAGGCTTTCTCAGTGTATGTCCTATCTAGCTCTGCATCTTTTCTTCACCTTTTCATTCAATGGTTTCCAGTAGTGAACTTTAGTAACCTAGACACAGACAGCAGATTGCACGATTTATTGCCTGGCATATTTCACTGCATCTCATCAGGTACATACTGTAGAAATCACACAACACAAACAAAAGCAATAAGGTAAATGTTTCAAGTTGAAAAATACAACACACATATTCACACAGTAATTTGAATTGTCTACCATGATAATTGTAAACTAACTATCATGCCTTTTTGTTTGCACAAAGTTGGCTTTTGTAAATGAATGGTAATTGTCTCTGGCAGTTTTAACATGCTTCCTTTAACATGAATGACAATTAAGTATTCTGTACCCTTTCTGTGACAGAAAATCATATTTACTCATGGGGGAATGGAGAAAGTGGCCGTCTTGGCGGTGAGTTTACTGATCAAGGCAGCGGTCCAAATGGGATGTGTACAGCACTGCCTCGTCCAATATTTGGCTCGCTACATGTTGTGTCATGTCTTTCATGCTGCCACTGGCATACACTTATTATTGCAGGTAAGCATAACGGCATCCGCTGTAAATATACTTGCACAGAAACTTAGAGCTAACTGAACTGACATATTTTATCATGACATCGTCATCATCATGACAAAAAATGACATTCACCCTTTTGTCAAGTCTGTAGCTCAAGTAAGTCATTTGGACTGGAAATCTTGTCTTTCAATACCAGGTCTTCCTGTTGTACATTTGGATATTTAAGATGTAAACAATAGGTTGTGCAATTTATTGCCTGGTGTACTTAAAATTATTGTGACGAACAATGTCAGTTACAGTGGGAATATGTGTTGTATTTTTCAGCTTGAAAATTCAATGTTTTGCATTTTTTTATGTTGAGTGGTTTCTGCAGCATGCACCTGATGAGATGCACCAAATATGTCAGACAATAAATTGTACAATCTATCTTTTGTGTCTTATTAAAAATGCATATCCTGTTTCTTTTCGTTAACATTTATCTGTCCCCCATTTTACTAGCAAGACAGCACATTTGTGTCCATTTTAGTCTGATTCATATTCTTAAGTCCAACTTACACAGATTCCTCTAACAGTAGTTAAGTTACTGCCAGCTTGTCTGGTGCAGTCCCAAGTATACAATCTCTTCTGTTACTGTAATATGAAGACAGACCAACTTACTGCCAACATACCTGTCGTGGACCTGTGGAGACAAAATCTCTTCTATCACTGAAATGTGAAGACAGAATGAGTTACTGTCATGTTTCCATGATGTGTCCGAAGCATTTCATCTTCACAGCTTGAATATAACGCACTGTTTCCATGATGTGTCCGAAGCATGGGAACACACATTCTCCTCCACCACTGTAAGAGCGTAAGCTAAAGACATGAACTATGTCATGTTTGGTGTATCCCTGGTAACATGTAACCACTGTAATGTGAAGACAGACTACATTACTGTCAGCACATCTGATGCAACCTTGAGGAGACATATTTGGTCAAGTTAGTGAAATGTTGCTCAGCCTACACTTTGTAAGTCCAAGAGCTGAGGGATTTGTAATGTTCATACAGAACCTTCTGTTTTTTGCCCTAGCCCAAGATGGCTGGCATGTGATCTAAGATCTGGAGATCAGAAGAAGAAAGACTGTAAACAAATGAGTGTTTTAATGGTGTCTCCATGGTGGAGCAATAAGCCATCATCAAGTTTCTCTTAAAGCCATATCAGTGGGATCTCTGGAGTTTTCAGTTTCTCCACTGATTCTCATTGATGTTTTTTTACTTCTTTCACCAGAGAAAGTTCTCAACCAGAAGACACTCAAGCCCAGGGTTTCTTCCTCTAAGTGTAAGTTATTGTAATCAGCAGTTTGATTGTGTATCTGTATAGGTAAGACATGTGTCCTTATGACAGATGTTGACACCCATGTGTCCATTCGAGGAGGCAAAGAAATGTAACATTAATGTTTTAAGCATATCATCAGAGGTCACTAAGGAAGGTTGGCCAGTGCATATGGTCACTGTCTAGTAAGATGTTTCTTGAAAACTGACCCTCCCTGCCAATGAAGGGTAGCAGGACAGATGAGTGTTTTTCAAATGTCCCTCATACTGGGATGGAGTGAACTCTCACCCCTGCCCCAAGTACTTTTGGAGAAGTCTTTGTGGGGCACATCACACATTTCCATAGAAAAGTGCATGAGTTGTGATGTGCCACCATAAAGGACAATGCTGCAAAGGAAAATTTTGTTGTACATCAAAATAACCATAAGGGACAGTGCTTAGGACAATTTTGTTGTACATCAAAATAACCATAAGGGACAGTGCTTAGGACAATTCTGTTGTACATAAAAATAACCATAAGGGACAGTGCTACTAGGAAAAATTTTGTTGTACTTGTACATCAAAATAAAGATAAGGGACAGTGCTGCTAGGGAAAATTATGTTGTGCATCAAAACAACCATAAGGGGACATAAACAGTACTAACATTCATGGAAGTTGACTGACTTCCGTTCTCGTTCAGCTGAAGCCATCTATCAGGCTACAGCAGAAATATCTATAGAACTGCTATTTTAGTGTTCATCATCAGCTACTGAAGGAATGGCAGCTATTTCATTGAAGAATCGGTGCATTGCAGTACCAGCATGTACATCTTGAAGGAATCAAACACAAGAACACTCAAGAGGAATTGTTAACAATAACTGCTGGCTGTATCCAAAAGCCCTAGCAGATAGCATCCTCTGATGTTACCTTGTGTAAACCTGTGTGTTCATCAAACACACATCGGTCTGGACATAGTAGAACTCCCACACGGAACAATGGATACCAAGCAGCTGGTAATATTCAACCATTCAGAAAGAGTGCAGGTCCCTGAATCAAAGCACCACGTCCACTAGCGAGTGAAGTCTGTCTTGAAGTCCAGCTCAGACCCATCAGCAAGAATCCTGTTAGGCGAAGTCATTGAGTGATGTAAGCTAGGGGGAAAGCAGAAGTCATAAACAACTCTCGGGTGATCCTGTATCATCCCAAAAAACTTACTGACTCCGAGCCAAAGAGTTTATAGAACTTTACCCTTGAGATGATACCCATCACTTGTGACTTAAATATATCTCAAACGAATCTATCATTCATCATCACCATGTGCCATGCTGATAAGCATGGGCAGTCATGGTTCGCCATCTCATAAGAACACCAGAATATTGAATCAGCCCTGTGTTCTTATCTCAATTCTTCCAGCCATCCAGAAATTTGCCTCTCAGCCTTCCCTTTGCTATTTTTCCAAGAATTTGCCAGTTGCTACTAAATTCTTCAGTTTGTTTCTCCTCATTATGTGCCCAAAAATCCTTGACTGTCAAGTGAGACATCTCATTTTTCTGATCAGTTTACAATTTTATTTAGTTTCTTATAGGACTTCCTCATTGGTTCTTCTGTTTGTCTATGGTATTCTTTGCATTTCCCTCAGAAACCACATCTCCACTTCCATTAAATGCTTTGTGCTTGTCTTTTTTGTTTAGTGATACACTTTATTTATTAAACTTTACCCACCTTTTCAATATCATAATTTCCTGAGAGAGTGATCTTGGAGTGAATGAGTCTGAGAGATACTTTCTTCTCTTCTCTGTTGTTGTAATCATTCTTTATTTAATATTCTTGCAGAGATTAGTCAATTAGTGGCAGTATAACTAGTCATTCCTGTTACCTCTTCTGTAAGATTTTTTCCCAGACTCTTGTCACATGACCATTGTCCCAGTCTCAAATCTGTTAGGACCTTACCCTAGATTTCATTCCATCTTAACAAGTCAAACATTTTTTATCTCAACTGTTGGACTGGTCATGGGTAGGGAATTCTGTAGCAGACTGCTACATCTGTGTTCTAGAGAAGTTACATTGCTGACAATCTTCTATGCCACTCTTCCAACGCACCCAGTATTGTCTTTTTCTGTCAGCAAGATGTGATGATTGATGAGACAAGAAGGAGGACATCCAATAAGAGGTACTTAAAAGCAGAGAAGAATGGAAATAGTGCACATAAACTGAAATACTAGAAGAAGGCAGTGAAGGTATATGATCTCTTCAATCCTCTCTATTTTCTCATGTAACTTGAGTAGGCAGTACTTTCTGTTAGCACTGAATGTTGGGCAGCACTCAACAAACCCAACACCACACATTGTGCCAATGGCTTCAGACAGCGTAGTGCAATTGGGAGGGTACAAGCCTTATCCTGGCGTGAGGAAATGCAACCTAAAGACTGTCATGGCAGGGTAGACCAGACCCTAAGCCTTGGTCAGTAACTGGTCTAGGATGGATGCTCTGACAGACAGACAGTTAGAGCATTGCTTTGCTGATCAGCAGCTTCTGCAGCTTGTTTTGTTCCAGACGTATTGGTGATACCTTTCCTCTGGAGTAAACTAGGCAGGCCGAGAGAGGGATCATGCTGTATTGGAAACACATGGTCTCTAAATTCATCCCAGGCTGTGTGCTATGGGGAGGTAAGGAAATAGCATTCTCAATATTGAAGAACTCATTTTATAGCTAAAATATATTAATCTCTGCAGCAATGGAATTTATACCATGTAGTCGATTCTTTGCAGAGTGCCACTTTCATCACAGCTCGTTGAAAAGTCTCTTGATTCCTTGCCAGGTGTCCTGCCTCTTGCACCCTGACGTCCTGTGTCCATCGTCCTGCTAGTCACCCACTTCTTCTTGCAACCTCACATCCTGTGTCCATCGTCGCGCTGGTCAACCACCGCATCTTGCACCCTCACATCCTGTGTCCATCGTCCTGCTGGTAAACCACTTCTAGCACCCTGACGTCCTGTGTCCATCGTCCTGCTGGTAAACCACTTCTTGCACCCTGACGTTCTGTGTCCATCGTCCTGCTGGTAAACCACTTCTTGCACCCTGACGTTCTGTGTCCATCGTCCTGCTGGTAAACCACTTCTAGCACCCTGACGTTCTGTGTCCATCGTCCTGCTGGTAAACCACTTCTTGCACCCTGACGTTCTGTGTCCGTCGTCCTGCTGGTAAACCACTTCTAGCACCCTGACGTTCTGTGTCCATCGTCCTGCTGGTAAACCACTTCTTGCACCCTGACGTTCTGTGTCCGTCGTCCTGCTGGTAAACCACTTCTAGCACCCTGACGTTCTGTGTCCATCGTCCTGCTGGTAAACCACTTCTTGCACCCTGACGTTCTGTGTCCATCGTCCTGCTGGTAAACCACTTCTTGCACCCTGACGTTCTGTGTCCATCGTCCTGCTGGTAAACCACTTCTTGCACCCTGACGTCCTGTGTCCATCATCCTGCTGGTAAACCACTTCTTGCACCCTGACGTCCTGTGTCCATCGTCCTGCTGGTAAACCACTTCTTGCACCCTGACGTTCTGTGTCCATCGTCCTGCTGGTAAACCACTTCTAGCACCCTGACGTCCTGTGTCCATCGTCCTGCTGGTAAACCACTTCTTGCACCCTGACGTTCTGTGTCCATCGTCCTGCTGGTAAACCACTTCTAGCACCCTGACGTTCTGTGTCCATCGTCCTGCTGGTAAACCACTTCTTGCACCCTGACGTTCTGTGTCCATCGTCCTGCTGGTAAACCACTTCTTCTTGCACCCTGACGTTCTGTGTCCGTCGTCCTGCTGGTAAACCACTTCTTCTTGCACCCTGACGTTCTGTGTCCATCGTCCTGCTGGTAAACCACTTCTTGCACCCTGACGTTCTGTGTCCGTCGTCCTGCTGGTAAACCACTTCTAGCACCCTGACGTTCTGTGTCCATCGTCCTGCTGGTAAACCACTTCTTGCACCCTGACGTTCTGTGTCCATCGTCCTGCTGGTAAACCACTTCTAGCACCCTGACGTTCTGTGTCCATCGTCCTGCTGGTAAACCACTTCTTGCACCCTGACGTTCTGTGTCCATCGTCCTGCTGGTAAACCACTTCTTCTTGCACCCTGACGTTCTGTGTCCGTCGTCCTGCTGGTAAACCACTTCTTCTTGCACCCTGACGTTCTGTGTCCATCGTCCTGCTGGTAAACCACTTCTTCTTGCACCCTGACGTTCTGTGTCCGTCGTCCTGCTGGTAAACCACTTCTTCTTGCACCCTGACGTTCTGTGTCCGTCGTCCTGCTGGTAAACCACTTCTTCTTGCACCCTGACGTTCTGTGTCCGTCGTCCTGCTGGTAAACCACTTCTTCTTGCACCCTGACGTTCTGTGTCCGTCGTCCTGCTGGTAAACCACTTCTAGCACCCTGACGTCCTGTGTCCATCGTCCTGCTGGTAAACCACTTCTAGCACCCTGACGTTCTGTGTCCATCGTCCTGCTGGTAAACCACTTCTTGCACCCTGACGTTCTGTGTCCATCGTCCTGCTGGTAAACCACTTCTAGCACCCTGACGTTCTGTGTCCATCGTCCTGCTGGTAAACCACTTCTAGCACCCTGACGTTCTGTGTCCGTCGTCCTGCTGGTAAACCACTTCTTGCACCCTGACGTTCTGTGTCCGTCGTCCTGCTGGTAAACCACTTCTTCTTGCACCCTGACGTTCTGTGTCCGTCGTCCTGCTGGTAAACCACTTCTAGCACCCTGACGTTCTGTGTCCATCGTCCTGCTGGTAAACCACTTCTAGCACCCTGACGTTCTGTGTCCGTCGTCCTGCTGGTAAACCACTTCTTCTTGCACCCTGACGTTCTGTGTCCGTCGTCCTGCTGGTAAACCACTTCTAGCACCCTGACGTTCTGTGTCCATCATCCTGCTGGTAAACCACTTCTAGCACCCTGACGTTCTGTGTCCATCGTCCTGCTGGTAAACCACTTCTTGCACCCTGACGTTCTGTGTCCATCGTCCTGCTGGTAAACCACTTCTTGCACCCTGACGTTCTGTGTCCATCGTCCTGCTGGTAAACCACTTCTAGCACCCTGACGTTCTGTGTCCGTCGTCCTGCTGGTAAACCACTTCTAGCACCCTGACGTTCTGTGTCCATCATCCTGCTGGTAAACCACTTCTAGCACCCTGACGTTCTGTGTCCATCGTCCTGCTGATAAACCACTTCTTGCACCCTGACGTTCTGTGTCCGTCGTCCTGCTGGTAAACCACTTCTTCTTGCACCCTGACGTTCTGTGTCCGTCGTCCTGCTGGTAAACCACTTCTTCTTGCACCCTGACGTTCTGTGTCCGTCGTCCTGCTGGTAAACCACTTCTAGCACCCTGACGTCCTGTGTCCATCGTCCTGCTGGTAAACCACTTCTAGCACCCTGACGTTCTGTGTCCATCGTCCTGCTGGTAAACCACTTCTTGCACCCTGACGTTCTGTGTCCATCGTCCTGCTGGTAAACCACTTCTAGCACCCTGACGTTCTGTGTCCATCGTCCTGCTGGTAAACCACTTCTAGCACCCTGACGTTCTGTGTCCGTCGTCCTGCTGGTAAACCACTTCTTGCACCCTGACGTTCTGTGTCCATCGTCCTGCTGGTAAACCACTTCTTCTTGCACCCTGACGTTCTGTGTCCGTCGTCCTGCTGGTAAACCACTTCTTCTTGCACCCTGACGTTCTGTGTCCATCGTCCTGCTGGTAAACCACTTCTTGCACCCTGACGTTCTGTGTCCGTCGTCCTGCTGGTAAACCACTTCTAGCACCCTGACGTCCTGTGTCCATCGTCCTGCTGATAAACCACTTCTAGCACCCTGACGTTCTGTGTCCGTCGTCCTGCTGGTAAACCACTTCTTCTTGCACCCTGACGTTCTGTGTCCGTCGTCCTGCTGGTAAACCACTTCTAGCACCCTGACGTTCTGTGTCCGTCGTCCTGCTGGTAAACCACTTCTAGCACCCTGACGTTCTGTGTCCATCATCCTGCTGGTAAACCACTTCTAGCACCCTGACGTTCTGTGTCCATCGTCCTGCTGGTAAACCACTTCTTGCACCCTGACGTTCTGTGTCCATCGTCCTGCTGGTAAACCACTTCTTGCACCCTGACGTTCTGTGTCCATCGTCCTGCTGGTAAACCACTTCTAGCACCCTGACGTTCTGTGTCCGTCGTCCTGCTGGTAAACCACTTCTAGCACCCTGACGTTCTGTGTCCATCATCCTGCTGGTAAACCACTTCTAGCACCCTGACGTTCTGTGTCCATCGTCCTGCTGGTAAACCACTTCTTGCACCCTGACGTTCTGTGTCCATCGTCCTGCTGGTAAACCACTTCTAGCACCCTGACGTCCTGTGTCCATCGTCCTGCTGGTAAACCACTTCTTCTTGCACCCTGACGTCCTGTGTCCATCGTCCTGCTGGTAAACCACTTCTTGCACCCTGACGTTCTGTGTCCGTCGTCCTGCTGGTAAACCACTTCTTCTTGCACCCTGACGTTCTGTGTCCGTCGTCCTGCTGGTAAACCACTTCTTGCACCCTGACGTTCTGTGTCCGTCGTCCTGCTGGTAAACCACTTCTTCTTGCACCCTGACGTTCTGTGTCCGTCGTCCTGCTGGTAAACCACTTCTAGCACCCTGACGTCCTGTGTCCATCGTCCTGCTGATAAACCACTTCTAGCACCCTGACGTTCTGTGTCCGTCGTCCTGCTGGTAAACCACTTCTAGCACCCTGACGTTCTGTGTCCGTCGTCCTGCTGGTAAACCACTTCTAGCACCCTGACGTTCTGTGTCCGTCGTCCTGCTGGTAAACCACTTCTAGCACCCTGACGTTCTGTGTCCGTCGTCCTGCTGGTAAACCACTTCTAGCACCCTGACGTCCTGTGTCCATCGTCCTGCTGATAAACCACTTCTAGCACCCTGACGTTCTGTGTCCGTCGTCCTGCTGGTAAACCACTTCTAGCACCCTGACGTTCTGTGTCCGTCGTCCTGCTGGTAAACCACTTCTAGCACCCTGACGTTCTGTGTCCGTCGTCCTGCTGGTAAACCACTTCTAGCACCCTGACGTTCTGTGTCCATCATCCTGCTGGTAAACCACTTCTTGCACCCTGACGTCCTGTGTACATCCTCGTGCTGGTAAACCACCATCTCTTGCACCCCAGATTCATTACCCCCCCCCCCCCCCCCCACACACACACACACACACTGTTCTCCCCAAGCCACAGTGCCACATTTAATATGGTCTAAGTGTGTCAGTTTCTGAGACACAATATAGTTCATGAGCCAGAGTTCTTCAATGTTCATATCTTTAGAGCATCAGTATTATACTTGGTCCACAATATTCTAAGAACTTTTCTGTAGCATTTATGTTCAAAAGTGAAATTGAAAGCATCCTCACTCAAATCTTTTGATTGTTCATAGCATCTTTCTCTTTTCTATATTTCATTGTGTTCTATCATTCCTTTTCTTTATTCCGTTTTAAATTAAAGATACAAGAGTTGCTTCATATTACATCATCATCATGTGCAATTTGAGTGGCACAGGTGATCATGTGACTGCCCAAACATCTATGCTGTGTTCTTGATAGTTTTGATCATTGATTGTCTTGCATACAGTTCTGTCAAAACATCTGGCATTTTTTTCCTCAATCTCTAACACACTCAAAATCTCCAGTTATCATAACCTTCTTCAGAATCTGTCATCATAATGTGACACGAAATATGGCAGTTGTCTGATCTATTCATATTTATTTATTTATTCTGTGTGATGGTGAAGGTAACCTTTAGCAAGATGAAAAACATACTGACCAATAAACAGATATAAATTGAAATGAGAAAAAGGGTGTTGAAGTGCTACATAGAACCTGTACTTTTGTATGGATGTGAAGCGTGTACAATGAGCAGACAAGCTGAAAAACATCTGATGGCTGTGGAAATGTGGTTTCTGAGGAAAATGCAAAGAATACCATGGACAGACAGAAAAACCAATGAACAAGTCCTTCAAGAAACAAATGAAGATCATAAACTGATTAGAGACATTAGACGTAGACAGTCAAAATTTGTTGGGCATGTTATGAGAAGAAATGACTTGGAGAACTTGATGACAACTGGCAAGATCGAAGGGAAGAGACCAAGGGGAAGACCGAGAAGTAAAAACCTGGATGGCTTGGCCATGTGGCATGGTTGAGACTGGAACACGGAGCTGATCCACGACTCTGGTGATCGAGTGAGATGGCTAAACATGACTGCCAATGTTTATCGGCATGGCACATGATGGATGGATGGCTGTCTTGTGTGAGAGTTGCCTGGTTGTATCCCTGTTACCTGGCACCAAGTGTGGGAGCCCTGGTGGAACAGTGGCTGGCATACTCACCTCCCAGACCTGTAGTCATGTGTTCAAACCCCTCTCAAGACAAGGGTTTCTGGACACCGACCTGGGCTTCCAGGTCAACCCAGTCTAAAATTAGATGCCAGAAAACATTCTGGGAAGTCAAGGCTGCTGGCTTGATATTGATCAGATGACCCACAGAGAGCTGATTGGTCTATACAAATATGTGGCTCACACCAATCGAATGAACAAACTTTATTTTCAAAGCGTCACAAATTAGGCATGCAGGCTCATCTTACATTCGGCCCTTCTAATCTCTCATCTTTCGTTCATAAACAGTGCATGATACATTCACATAGGGAAAAAACATTGTCAAATGAATGTTGTAAACATAAACAATGCATATTACCATGTTATGAGACAGGCAGACACACGTGCACACATACATTCATGAAAACACATATACCTGCATACATACTTACATCAAACACACACATACATACACCATATACCAAGCGAGCCTTGGCAGTGCAGTGGCTAGCATCTCAGTCATGAAGTAACAGGAATTGTATTATAAAGTGCATGGTAGAATATGCCTGATTTAAGGAAACACACTGGCTATTAAGCAATATCCTATATAGGGGTTATGAGTATAGAGTCTTTTACATTATTGCTTGAACTTTCTCATGTATGAGAGTTGACTGGTTTGAATGCTGTTGCCTTTCAGCCAGTGGTGAGTCTCTTGACTTGATCCAGGAAAACGATCGACTCCAGGAAGCTGCACACATTGCTGATTCCTTCAGTGACTTTGTGTTGCCAGATATTGCAGAGGACATTTATTCTCCAGAAGTCTTCTCCCCTCCTTGCTCTCAACCTGCCTCTGCAGATGTTTTTATGGAAAGCAGTGTTCCTACATGGCTTAGACAGGTAAAAAGAGCATCTCACAACTTTACAGTGTGGTATTCAAATCATATAGTCTGTATTTTTAAGTCCAAGCTGGTAAATTATAACATAATTACACAGAATCATAATCTCAGTTTGAAATTATCAAATTATCATTAAAACAGTTTTCTACCATTTTCTTTGAGAACTGAGAATTAAAGTTCTACAATCTGGCAATCAGTACAGTGTACAAGCCAGGTTTTCTGTTTGTCCTTGACCTTAGATGGGACTAATCTGTCATTGGTCTCCAACAATCTCTGTCTCTCACCTTGAGGGTAAAGTAGAACATCCCCTTTCCAGTCCATTTCCTGATGTTATATTCCAGTTTTCTTCCTCTCTTACTCCCCATTCTTAGATAGATGTTGAGGCTCAACTTCCCACTGCACTCTGTCCCATACTTTGATAGATGTTGAGGCTCAACCTCCCACTGCACTCTGTCTCATACTTTGATAGATGTTCAGGCTCAACTTCCCACTGCACTCTGTCCCATACTTTGATAGATGTTGAGGCTCAACTTCCCACTGCACTCTGTCCCATACTTTTATAGATGTTGAAGCTCAACCTCCCACTGCACTTTGTCCCATACTTTGATAGATGTTGAGGCTCAACCTCCCACTGCACTCTGTCCAATACTTTGATAGATGTTGAGGCTCAACCTCCCACTGCACTCTGTCCCATACTTTGATAGATGTTGAGGCTCAACCTCCCACTGCACTCTGTTCCATACTTTGATAGATGTTGAGGCTCAACCTCCCACTGCACTCTGTCCCATACTTCGATAGATGTTGAGGCTCAACCTGCCACTGCACTCTGTCCCATACTTTGATAGATGTTGAGACTCAACCTCCCACTGCACTCTGTCCCATACTTTGATAGATGTTGAGGCTCAACCTCCCACTGCACTCTGTCCCATACTTTGATAGATGTTGAGGCTCAACCTGCCACTGCACTCTGTCCCATACTTTGATAGATGTTGAGGCTCAACCTCCCACTGCACTCTGTCCCATACTTTGATAGATGTTGAGGCTCAACCTCCCACTGCACTCAAGCCCATACTTTTGATAGATGTTGAGGCTCAACCTCCCACTGCACTCTGTCCCATACTTTGATAGATGTTGAGGCTCAACCTCCCACTGCACTCTGTCCCATACTTCGATAGATGTTGAGGCTCAACATCCCACTGCACTCTGTCCCATGCTTTGATAGATGTTGAGGCTCAACCTCCCACTGCACTCTGTCCCATACTTTGATAGATGTTGAGGCTCAACCTCCCACTGCACTCTCTCGCATACTTTGATAGATGTTGAGGCTCAACCTCCCACTGCACTCTGTCCCATACTTCGATAGATGTTGAGGCTCAACCTCCCACTACACTATGTCCCATACTTTGATAGATGTTGAGGCTCAACCTCCCACTGCACTCTGTCCCATACTTTGATAGATGTTGAGGCTCAACCTCCCACTGCACTCTGTCCCATACTTTGATAGATGTTGAGGCTCAACCTCCCACTGCACTCTGTCCCATACTTTGATAGATGTTGAGGCTCAACCTCCCACTGCACTCTGTCCCATACTTTGATAGATGTTGAGGCTCAACCTCCCACTGCACTCTGTCCCATACTTTGATAGATGTTGAGGCTCAACCTCCCACTGCACTCTGTCCCATACTTTGATAGATGTTGAGGCTCAACCTCCCACTGCACTCTGTCCCATACTTTGATAGATGTTGAGGCTCAACCTCTCACTGCACTCTGTCCCATACTTTGATAGATGTTGAGGCTCAACCTCCCACTGCACTCTGTCCCATACTTTGATAGATGTTGAGGCTCAACCTCCCACTGCACTCTGTCCCATACTTTGATAGATGTTGAGGCTCAACCTCCCACTGCACTCTGTCCCATACTTTGATAGATGTTGAGGCTCAACCTCCCACTGCACTCTGTCCCATACTTTGATAGATGTTGAGGCTCAACCTCCCACTTCACTCTGTCCCATACTTTGATAGATGTTGAGGCTCAACCTCCCACTGCACTCTGTCCCATACTTTGATAGATGTTGAGGCTCAACCTCCCACTGCACTCTGTCCCATACTTTGATAGATGTTGAGGCTCAACCTCCCACTGCACTCTGTCCCATACTTGGATAGATGTTGAGGCTCAACCTCCCACTGCACTCTGTCCCATACTTGGATAGATGTTGAGGCTCAACCTCCCACTGCACTCTGTCCCATACTTTGATAGATGTTGAGGCTCAACCTCCCACTGCACTCTGTCCCATACTTTGATAGATGTTGAGGCTCAACCTCCCACTGCACTCTGTCCCATACTTTGATAGATGTTGAGGCTCAACCTCCCACTGCACTCTGTCCCATACTTGGATAGATGTTGAGGCTCAACCTCCCACTGCACTCTGTCCCATACTTCGATAGATGTTGAGGCTCAACCTCCCACTACACTCTGTCCCATACTTTGATAGATGTTGAGGCTCAACCTCCCACTGCACTCTGTCCCATACTTTGATAGATGTTGAGGCTCAACCTCCCACTGCTCTCTGTCCCATACTTTGATAGATGTTGAGGCTCAACCTCCCACTGCACTCTGTCCCATACTTTGATAGATGTTGAGGCTCAACCTCCCACTGCACTCTGTCCCATACTTTGATAGATGTTGAGGCTCAACCTCCCACTGCACTCTGTCCCATACTTTGATAGATGTTGAGGCTCAACCTCCCACTGCACTCTGTCCCATACTTTGATAGATGTTGAGGCTCAACCTCCCACAGCACTCTGTCCCATACTTGGATAGATGTTGAGGCTCAACCTCTCACTGCACTCTGTCCCATACTTTGATAGATGTTGAGGCTCAACCTCCCACTGCACTCTGTCCCATACTTTGATAGATGTTGAGGCTCAACCTCCCACTGCACTCTGTCCCATACTTTGATAGATGTTGAGGCTCAACCTCCCACTGCACTCTGTCCCATACTTTGATAGATGTTGAGGCTCAACCTCCCACTGCACTCTGTCCCATACTTGGATAGATGTTGAGGCTCAACCTCCCACTGCACTCTGTCCCATACTTCGATAGATGTTGAGGCTCAACCACCCACTGCACTCTGTCCCATACTTTGATAGATGTTGAGGCTCAACCTCCCACTGCACTCTGTCCCATACTTTGATAGATGTTGAGGCTCAACCTCCCACTGCACTCTGTCCCATACTTTGTTAGATATTGAGGCTCAACCTCCCACTGCACTCTGTTGCATACTTCGATAGATGTTGAGGCTCAACCTCCCACTGCACTCTGTCCCATACTTTGATAGATGTTGAGGCTCAACCTGCCACTGCACTCTGTCCCATACTTCGATAGATGTTGAGGCTCAACCTCCCATTGCACTCTGTCCCATACTTTGATAGATGTTGAGGCTCAACCTCCCACTGCACTCTGTCCCATACTTCGATAGATGTTGAAGCTCAACCTCCCACTGCACTCTGTCCCATACTTTGATAGATGTTGAGGCTCAACCTCCCACTGCACTCTGTCCCATACTTTGATAGATGTTGAGGCTCAACCTGCCACTGCACTCTGTCCCATACTTCGATAGATGTTGAGGCTCAACCTCCCACTGCAGTCTGTCCCATACTTCGATAGATGTTAAGGCTCAACCTCCCACTGCACTCTGTCCCATACTTTGATAGATGTTGAGGCTCAACCTCCCACTCGGCATCAGCACACAGGAGTTTAAGAGCAAGTGCTCTTGTCCATTCAGCTATGCTAACCTCCTTTTAGCTCATTTGTAACTGAACTTCACACAAATTTGTTGTTCGTCAAGATCCTTTATTTCAAAACTACCACATGTGCATGCATTTACTGTGAGGAGATCAATGACTAACCTTTGGGCCATGATCCAACCATTATTAGACTAAACTTGATTGTCCCTGGTACACACACATGTATTAGCTAGCTCACTGACCCATTTACTTGTGACACCTTCCGGAGATCACTCTTTTAATTATAGCACGCCACTTCCAAGATGTGACGGAAGCACATTGTCTGTGATGACTTCCAAGATGTGACGGAAGCACTTTGTCTTTGATGACTTCCAAGATGTGACGGAAGTACTTTGTCTTTGATGCTTGAATGTAATACGCTGTCCCCATGATGTGTCCGACGCATTTCATCTCCGTTGCTGGAATGACTATTTTTATCATGAAAATAATGCCCATGCTCATCCTTCTCCACTAAACGTTGACACAGGAGCTGGATGAAGCTGAGGTGATCCCATTTCCATCCTCAATGCAAGCCATTGGTGGTCAGAACATGCCAGCAGCCCCAGCAGCCTCGTTGTCTTCCGTAACAGAGGGAGAAAGGTCACCACAAGTATCTGACAGGGCAACAGATCTCAAGTTACTGCTGCCGTCACAAGAGGTAACTGAGATGTTTGCTTTTGGTTGGTTAGCTGACGTTTCTGTGGTAGAGTTTTATGCCTGGGTATGTCCTGAGTTCATTCTCCATATGAGATCTCTCACTTGTTCTGGATTGGCAGACTAAGATTCTGTCTGTGTGCAAGCACGGACGCTCATGGTTAGTGAAGTGGATGGGTGACAGTTAAAGTTAATTGCATATCCTTTACAGGATGTCACAGTATTTTGTGGCTGTTCGTGATTTCTCGGCAGGTTTACATTCAGTAGTTTGCCATTGTTTTCTGAATGACAGTACTCGTACCTTTGTATGGGAAACCAACGCAAGACAGTCTGCTTTGAAATCTCCTGCAGCTGTGTTTCGATTGCAGTATGCGGGATTATGAATTGCATTCGTCACCCCTTTGAAACAGAGCCAGCTGGGTGACAGAGAGTGGATGAATTTATTATCCATTCATACATACATGTGTAAGTATGATGCGACAATGAACTTGTACACAAAAAGAAGAACATACAGTACCTCGTCCCTTAAAGACATAAGATTTCATAGAATGACTGATAATGTTGCATCCAGACCTTGACATGCATAAGGTTTTGTTTGCAGTGTCCGAATACAGGGAGGGAAATAGCATGTTTCTTAAAACAGTCAGTGGGTTGCATGCACGCAGTTGGCACAGAGCGTGATACCAGGGGTCACGTCAAACAATGGGAGAGATCTCAAATCTCAGAGCATGGCACCCGAGGTCGTTTCCAATAATGGGAGAGATCTCAGAGCATGGCACCAGGGGTCACTTCCAACAATGGGACAGATCTCAGTCAACACCCACTACCTGCTTCAAGCTGGGCAGCCTCGGCCAATAATGTGCTGCCTAGTTTATGTTTGCTGTTTTTGCTTGGTGCATGGTGAGTAGGGTGCATGGTGAGTAGGGTGCATGGTGAGTAGGGCGTGTACTGAAAATGCAGATTGGAAGTACTGCACCGGGTAAAACCAAGAATAAAATGTATACTATAAAGTTTGGATCGTGAAATGAATTATAGACAATCAAAACAATTGAAATATACAAATCATGGTGGGTGACTTGAATGCCAAAACAAGATTGGATAAAACGGGCTTTGAGGAGATCATTGGGACAAACGAACATGGTGTACTGAGAAAAAATTCTGAGTTCTGCAATTTTAAAAATCCCTTCCTCAAAACATGACTGCTGAACTCACAGGAAAGTATGCTAGTTACAGGACGACCAGGACTACCACAGCTAGCAATACATATATCATCAGACTGTAGGTAAATGTGTTGGCTTGTGCAAGTTTCTGTACTACCACAGCTACTAATAAATATATCTGACTATAGGTTAATGTGTTGGTTCATGTAAGTTTCTGTACTACCACAGCTACTAATAAATATATCTGAGTGTAGGTAAATGTGTTGGTTTGTGCAAGTTTCTGTACTACTACATCATCATCATCAAGTGCCATGCCGGCTGGCGTAGGCGTTCATGGCTCTCCACAGATCTCGGTCTTTGGTTTTCTGGATCAACTCTGCTGCTGATATTCCTCCATGCCACCGTCTCAATCCATCCAGCATCACTTCTCTTGGTCTACCTCTGCCTCTCTTCCCCTCGATCTTTCCAGTTGTTACGATGTTCTCCAATGCCTCTCTTCTCATCACATGACCGAAGAAAGCTGTTTGTCTCTGTCTTATTGTTGTATATAATGTTCTAGTTTCATTAGCCTGTTTCAGGCAGTCGTCGTTAGTTACTCTGGCAGTCCAAGGAATTCGCAACATTCGTCTCAGGAACCACATCTCTGTTGCTTCTAATTTCTTCTTAATTTGTTCATTTACATTCCAAGATTCACTGCCATACAGCAAAACTGGTTCTACATAGCATTTCAGCACTCTCTTTCTTACATTCAGTGATAGTGACTTATTGCATAAGATACTCTTCATTTTCTGAAATGCGGCTTTTGCCTGCCCTATTCTGCTCCTAATCTCTGTTGTACATCTTCCATCTGATGTTATAAATGCCCCTAGGTATCTAAAATTATCAACTTGGTTAAGGATTTTCCCTTCTATTTCTATGTCACATTTTGGTGTCACCATTTTCTTTGATATTACCATTGTTACTGTTTTCTTGATATTCAAGGAGAGTCCTTTCCTTGCACTCTCTGTTACTACAACGTCTAATAATTGTTGTAGGTCTGTTGAATTATCCGCCACCAATACTGTGTCATCTGCATAGCGTATATTATTTATATTATAACCTCCAACTAGTATTCCTGGCATCTCTTTGATCTCTCTCATTATTACTTCGCTATACAGGGAGAAAAGATCTGGTGACAAGACACACCTTGTCGTACTCCTAGCTTTATCTGTTCGTAACTACCCTCTTTATTTCCCATTACAGCTACTAATAAATATATCAGACTGTAGGTAAATGGGTTGGTTTGTGCAAGTTTCTGTACTACCACAGCTACTAATAAATATATCTGATGGTAGATTAATGTGTTGGTTCATGCAAGTTTCTGTACTACCACAGCTACTAATAAATATATCTGACTGTAGGTTAATGTGTTGGTTTGTGCAAATAAAAAAATTAAAGTGTCTAGGCACTTGGATAACCTCACGTGGAAGATGTATCACAGAGATAAAGAAACAGAATAGGACAAGCAACAACTGTGTTTCATAAAATGAAGAACTTAAGCACAGAAGCCACAAACAATATCTTGCACAATTTATTGCCTTACATTTTGCTGCATCTCAACAGGTGCATACTGTAGAGGTATATATTATATTATATTATATTATATTATATTATATTATATTATATTATATTATATTATATATGACTTAATATGATATATAATATTGTAGTATGCACCTCACGAGATGTAGTGAAATATGCCAGGCAATAAATCGTGCAACATATTGTTTGTTGCTTCTGTGTTTAAATTCACTAAGGAAATAAATTGTTTTGAAAATGAAGAACATTTAATCTATACATCCCTGCCATTGAAGGTTAAACAAAGAATTCAGGCATCTGACATACAACCAGACTGAACATTTGACTAAATTCTGGACAGTTATTAAACAAACAACAACATTCCTTGAGGCCTAGAACATGTGGGGCTACAGAGCAATGCTAGAATGTCCATCGTAGCATGGCTGACAATCAGGTCACTGCCATCAAATCTTGTGCATCTCACGAATTTGATCGTAAGACATTGGAAACCTGTTTCATTTTCCAGTTAGGGTCACCTTCCCCTGACGGCTTCAGTGTCCAACACAGTTTAATTTAACTTCCACTCCTCACCACCCCCTCAGTTCCCGCAGTAGTATTGTCCACTTCTAATCCCTATTTTACTGTTCGCTCACGTGGGCACCTCCCCTTCTCCCTTGCTGGTGTTCATCCCCCGGGTAGCTAGGCCAATCCCTGGGCTTGTGACGTTATTGACCTTTGGTTCATTAACCCACATTAACCACACACCCAGTTCATTCACTCCATTGTAAGTCATCATACACGCTGATTGAACAGGAGATGTATCCAGCCACAACAAGGATACAGACACATAACTGTTATATTAAACATTTCATGTAGTGTTTTTCATGTAAGTTGTGTCGGTTTGTGTTTGTTTATTCTGTGCTGACAAAGACTTTAGCTGCAACGTCCAATATGTTTCTTGTAATCATGTTCTTGTAAAGCTCACCATCTACTTTTCATTTTCTGGTGATTCATTCATTGCGGAACAATGCTGTAAATTCCTTGGATAGCAAAAACGAGTAATATAATCATTTTGTAAGAGGCTAAAACATACAGACAATTTATCACAAACATCTGAAACAGACATTCATAATTTTGTGGCCACATTATGATAAGAGAGAAACTGGAAAGATTTATGGCAAGAGAGATAGAGGAAGGCAGCAAATAGAAGATGCTGGACAGTCTCTTGTCATGGCACTGAAATGTGTCAGCACGCCATTTGTTATATGCTCTTGGAGATTACAAGATCATCCTCCATGATTGGTCACACCAGCCGGCAAGACACTTGCTTGCTTGCGTTCACTAGCTGTGAACTCCAGCGTGAATCCTGTATGTCAGATGAAGACATCCTGTTGTCCAACATCAGTGTGATGTCATACCGGACTGAGGTTTGCATGAGTATCCGTTGTCCCATGTCTGGCATATTGGTGTGCCGACTGGTGGTTCCTTGCCATGCAGGCAGATACTCTCCAATTTCGGAAGAATCAGTGATCCTATTACGTTAGCCAGGACCCCGAAGGGACCTGTCGCCCAGGAAACATGACTAGGACATGTTAGTAGTCTTGGCCAGTATAAAACCTGGCCCTGGTGCCTTGGAAACATCTCTGCGTTCCGGCAAGGCGCTTGATAATGATGATGTGTGAAGTTCTTAAAATAGCCTTCTAGCGGCAATCGTTAGCAGTGATTTTATTTGTCTCCTCACACCTTCCAGGGATGTATAGGATCAGATGTTCTTGTCATCCTTTGGAAATAAAGTGTGTTTGTTCGCTCCAGACTGTAGCTCGATGCCATATCTTTAAAAGCTTATACTGGATTCATTGTGATTTGTTTCATTAGGATGAAAGATTCTGCCGACTGACTACAAGAGTTGCGGAACTGGAAGAGGAGAATATGCAGGTAGGTGGGGTATAGTGGATATAGAGTGAAGTACATCCTGCAGAATTCACACAACATAAACTAAAGCAATTAGATAAATCCCTCAAGCTGAAAAATACAGCACACATATTCACACCGTAATTTGAATTGACTAGCACTAAGTTTTAATGGACTATCATATATCGTGCAAACAAAAGACATGATAGTCAGTTTAAAATGACTGCAGTAGATAGTTTAAATTGTTGTTTGAATATGTGTGTTGCATATTTAAGCTTGATGGATTTATCTTATTGCTTTACTTTATGTTGTGTTATTTCTACGGTATGTACCTGATGATATGCAGTGACATATGCCAGGCAATAAATTGTTCAAAATCACTATGGGAAGACATTATTTTCAATGTAGTAAAGCAACATGAATAATTAGTTATTCTATTCGAGGCTTACATTTCTATGTATTATTGACGCGTGGCCACTATTTGAGACTGATACTTCTTTGTATTATTGACTGGTGATCACTGTTTGAGGCTGATATTTCTATGTATTATTAATGGATGGCCACTATTTGAGGTTGATACTTCTATGTATTATTGATGGGTGGGCACTATTTAAGGCTGATATTTCTATGTATTATTGATGGGTGGCCACTATTTGAGGCTGATATTTCAATGTATTAGTGAGAAGTGACTACTATTTATGACCATGAACATTTACCAAACTTGAATTTCCTCATGGTTATACTGTTTACAGTGGCTGCATTAACAAAGTTGATAGGTCGCTGAGCTGGTAATGTCCTCAACGTGGCTGGCAATGATTCAGCACATACGATGATCGTCTCACTAAGAGAAGGAAAGACTGGACGCCTATGTCTCCCATACACTGAGGCCTGAGCAGTTGGTGATGGTGTATGACATTACAGACCCATAGCGGGCTCACGCTTTGGGACATGTTTTTCCCCCAAGTATCTTTGACACATTTGTATGTGAATAGTTTAGCAAATACTTGTAAATCCTGAAATCAAACTTTACAACCATAAACACTCGAAGAGAGAGAGAGAGAAAGTCTGCCTCAAACATTACCTCCGCTAAGGAATGCAATGGGTACCAGATAATTTTCACAACTGTCTGGGGATTGTCTGGGAAGGATAGACAGTGAGGAAGAGAACTAGCCACTCCACACATCGTGATGTCATGGTCTAGAATATATAGAGATCTAGTATTTCACACTCCACACATCGTGATGTCATGGCCTAGAATATATAGAGGTCTAGTATTTCATACTCCACACATCGTGATGTCATGGTCTAGAATATATGACATTGGCACCTTGCCGTCTTGACAGACGATAGTTTGTGCTTTAAAAAGGCATAATAACTTTTAACTATGGCGGTAGCGAGTGTGACTGATAAGGCCAATTTGCGCTGTAAATGTCCGTTCACAGTGGGTGCATGTGAACACGTGGTCATTTCCACCATCATGCACCATCTTACGTCTCAAACGCTTGGTGTGTGACTTTTCTGCAATAATTTTCTCCTTTGACTTTATTCCATTTCTGATATTTGCCCTCCATGCAACACGTTCAGCGGCGACTTGCTCCCAATGTGCATTATCAATGCCTGTATCAATCATGTCCCGCTTACACACATCTTTGTATCGTAGTAGAGGCCGACCTTGAGATCTCTTACCCATCTGTAATTCACCAAAAAAGATATCCTTTGGTATTCTACCATCATCCATCCGCCTAAGATGTCCTATCCATCTAAGTCTACGAAGACTGAGCATGGAATAAACTGTCACACAACCTGATCTTTCCAATACTTCAGTATTTGTGATTTTGTCTTGCCACTTAATACCAAGAATTCTTCGCAGACACCGCATATGAAAGCTGTTTAAATTGTTCTCTTGGTGTGAGTAAGTTGTCCAGGTTTCACTGCCATAGAGAAGAGTACTAAGGACACAGGCTTGATAGACAAGGACTTTTGTTTTGGCAGTAAGCTTCCTGTTCTCCCAGACTCTTTTTCTTAACCTGTTCATTGTTGTTGCTGCCTTACCAATCCGGATGTTGATTTCCTGATCTAGGGATAATTTGCTATTTACCACCGATCCTAGATATGTAAAATGGTCTACTATCTCTAGTTCGGCGTCGTCAATAAAGATTGATGGTACCCCATGTGCACCTTGTGACATAATCTGTGTCTTCTTTTTGCTAATTGTTAAACCAAATTCAGAACAAGCATTGGAGAATGCAGATAGTAGACATTGCAATTCTTCCTCAGAGTGGGTCGTAACTGCAGCATCATCTGCAAAAAGCAACTCTCTGATCAGTACCCTCCTAATTTTGGTCTTAGCCTTCAATCTCTGAGCATTGTAGAGGCCGCCATCTGAGCGTGAGTGAATGTATATACCACCATCCTGATCACGAAATGCATATTTCAGTAGAAGTGAAAAGTATATTCCAAAGAGGGTGGGAGCTAGTACACAACCTTGCTTAACTCCACTCTTGATTTCAAATTCTTCAGAAGTTGCACCATCAAACTTGATTATACCCTTCATGCCTGTGTGGAACGATTCCACAATGGACAGAAGAGTTGGTGGGCAGCCAATCTTCTTTAGTGCCTTGAACAGACCCTCACGACTGACCAAATCAAATGCCTTTGTGAGGTCGATGAAGGCAATAAACAGTGGTTGATTCTGTTCACGGCATTTTTCTTGCATTTGTCGCAATGAGAATATCATATCAGTGGTAGACCGGTTCTGTCGAAAGCCACACTGTGATTCAGGGTAGACTTGATCTCCTAGGACTTGAAGTCTGCGCAGAACAATTCTGGCAAATACTTTTCCAACAATACACAGAAGTGAGATACCCCTATAGTTGTTGCAGTCGCTCCGATCGCCCTTGTTCTTGTACAGTGTTATGATGCTTGAATCTTTGAAATCCTGTGGGACTTGTCCTTCACGCCAGCATAGCTCTATTAGCTGGTGGATCTGTATAGTGAGTGTGTCTTGCCCACTCCTGATAACCTCTATTGGAATCCCATCCTTACCTGGAGCCTTGCCAGATGCAAGTTCATTTATAGCACACTTAACTTCTGTTATGGTGGGAAGTGTGTCCAGGTGGTCAAGAGTTGGTAGAGCCTCTATGGCGTTGAGGGCATTATCCGCTAGTTTGGTCTCACTTGAGTAAAGCTCCAAATAGTGCTCTACCCATCTGTCCATCTGCTGTTTCTTATCAGTGATGACTTCTCCAGTCAAGGTTTTCAATGGTGCACTTCTTTTGATCACTGGACCACAGGCTTTCTTTATTCCTTCATACATGCTTCTTATGTCTCCCTTATCACTTGCAATTTGAATGGACTCACATAACTTGATCCAATAATCATTTGCACACTGCCTGGCAGCCTTTTGCACATCCTTCCTAGCTTGCCTTAGCTCACTCAGAGTGTTACGCGTTGGTCTTTCCTTGTTTCTTAAGAGAGCTTTCTTCTTCTTATCAATCAAGGGCTGCAGAGTCTCGCTGTTGGCCGCAAACCAGTCCTGCCTCTTATGATCCACAGTGCCGTAAACCTTTACGGCAGTTTTACAAAGAGTTTCCTTAAGTTTATTCCATTTATCATTTACTGTACAATTTTCTGGTGTATCAGTGAAAGCGTCTTCAAGTTGCTGTTGAAACTGAAAGCACTTTTCAGGATCATGAGTGTTAATAATATTAATCCTGGGGCTAGATTTGTGTTTAGCTGTGTAGATTCTCTTTGGTCTCAGTCTAACCCTTGCAACAACCAAAGAATGATCCGTATCACAGTCAGCACTGTGGTAACTACGAGTCAATGATATATGGTTCAGATGTTGTCTCCGTGTGATGATGAAGTCCAGCTGGTGCCAATGGCCGGATCTTGGATGTTTCCATGTGACCTTATGCATCTCTTTTGTTTTAAAAAAAGAGTTTGTAATACATAGGTCATTTCTGGTGCAATGCTCCAGCAGCCTTTGCCCATTTTCATTCATGCGACCGATGTTGTATTTTCCAAGGCACACTGGCCATGAACTCGAGTCCTTGCCCACACGAGCATTGAAATCACCGAGCATATAAATGTAGTCGGATTTTGGAACTGCCTTGATCACAGAGTCTAACTCCTCATAGAACAAATCCTTCACATCATCAGAGGAATCGAGTGTCGGTGCATATGCAGTAATAATGGTGGCAAACCCACAAGAGGTTGCCAAGCGCAGGGATAATAGTCTTTCATTTCCTCCTGCTGGAATTTCAATCATTCCCAGTAGCGAATTCTTCACTGCAAAGCCCACACCGTGTTGCCTTTTTTCTGCCTGCCCTTTACCCTTCCAGAAAAAGGTGTAGTTGTTTTCCCTGAGTGACCCTTCCTCAGCGAGGCGAGTCTCCTGCAGGCCAGCAATATCAATGTTAAGACGATTGAGTTCGGCATCAATCACAGCCGTTTTTCTCACATCGTCAATATTGGTCAAGTCAGTGGAAAATCCTGGACACATGGTTCTCACGTTCCAGGTTGCAAGCCGTAGCTTGAGGTTTCTATTTATATTTTTGTTTGTACCTGGTGCATTGGTTTTACAGCCTGCGATTCAGATTTTGTCCTAGCCCCAAGCACCCATTGAAGCAGGCAGGCTGTGGCGGATCAGCACCCAATTGGCTGGGGGCTGCCCAGCTTGAGGCGGGCGGTAGCTGATCAGTGACACCTATAGGTGTCTCCCACCGTCAGAGGCAACGCGTGGCGCCCCATGTCTACGCCAACTGACAAGGACTTATAACCCGTAACAGTTGCCTCTCGCTTTGATTCCGAGACCAGTTAAGACCAGGGATGGAGTTATTGCCTCTCCATAGCACAAAGCCTGGGCTAAAATATAGAGATCATGTGTTGCCCATGCAGCATGATCCCTCTCTCGGCCTGCCTAGTTCACTCCAGAGGAAAGGTAACACCCCTACATCTGGAACAAGACAAGCTGCAGAAGCTGCCGGATCAGCAAAGCAATGCTCTAACTGTCCGCCTGTCGGAGCTTCGATCCTAGACCAGTCGCCAACCAAGGCTTAGGGCCTGGTCTGCCCTGCCATGACAATTTTGTCTTTAGCTTGCATTTCCTCGCACCAGGGTAAGGCTTGTACCCTCCCAATTGCGCTCTTCCGCCCGAAGCCGTTGGCACAATGTGGGGTGTCGGGTTTGGTAAGCGCCGCCCAACGTTCGGCGCTAACAGAAACCAGGTAGTACCGTCTACTGTTATACGGTAGCTCAGTCATTTCTGACTAAGACCTGACTAACACTCTAGAATATATAGAGGTCTAGTATTTCATACTCCACACATCGTGATGTCATGGTCTAGAATATATAGAGGTCTAGTATTTCATACTCCACACATGGTGATGTCATGGTCTAGAATATATAGAGATCTAGTATTTCACACTCCATACATCGTGATGTCATGGCCTAGAATATATAGAGGTCTAGTATTTCATACTCCACACATCGTGATGTCATGGTCTAGAATATATAGAGGTCTAGTATTTCACACTCCACACATCGTGATGTCATGGTCTAGAATATATAGAGATCTAGTATTTCACACTCCACACATCATGATGTCATGGTCTAGAATATATAGAGGTCTAGTATTTTACACTCCACACATCATTATGTCATGGTCTAGAATATATAGAGGTCTAGTATTTCAAACTCCACCATTGTGATGTCATGGTCTAGAATATATAGAGGTCTAGTATTTCACACTCCACACATGGTGATGTCATGGTCTAGAATATATAGAGGTCTAGTATTTCACACTCCACACATCATGATGTCATGGTCTAGAATATATAGAGGTCTAGTATTTCACACTCCACACATCGTGATGTCATGGTCTAGAATATATAGAGGTCTAGTATTTCACACTCCACACATGGTGATGTCATGGTCTAGAATATATAGAGGTCTAGTATTTCACACTCCACACATCGTGATGTCATGGTCTAGAATAAATAGAGGTCTAGTATTTCATACTCCACACATCGTGATGTCATGGTCTAGAATATATAGAGGTCTAGTATTTCATACTCCACACATCGTGATGTCATGGTCTAGAATATATAGAGGTCTAGTATTTCATACTCCACACATCGTGATGTCATGGTCTAGAATATATAGAGGTCTAGTATTTCATACTCCACACATCGTGATGTCATGGTCTATAATATATAGAGGTCTAGTATTTCACACTCCAACAGCAGTATATGGCTTCAGACTAAGTTGGCCTTCTTTATAAGTGTTTTTCAACGTATTTATGTTTTGTCAATATGTTTATATGTTGTCTCTATGTTTATATGTTTTGTCAATATGTTTATATGTTGTCTCTATGTTTATATGTTTTGTCAATATGTTTATATGTTGTCTCTATGTTTATATGTTTTGTCAATATGTTTATATGTTGTCTCTATGTTTATATGTTTTGTCAATATGTTTATATGTTGTCTCTATGTTTATATGTTTTGTCAATATGTTTATATGTTGTCTCTATGTTTATATGTTTTCTCAATATGTTTATATGTTGTCTCTATGTTTATATGTTTTATCTATTTCTTTGTGTGTTTTTATTATGTGTTTGTTTTTCCTGTTTATATATTGCAAACAAGGGAAGTAAATTATGTTTCACTGTTCAGACAGAACACAAGGGAGATAAATAATGTTGTTTCAAACATTAACATTTTAGGTTTTTGACTTCTGAAGTCAACATTAAGCTTGTATATTGGTGTAATCCAAACAGTGAGAATAAATTAAAAGTAGGCTAAGACAAGGATATGTTTTGTCACCTGATCTCTTCTCTCTCACAAAAAAGTTTGTTGCAAATCCTTTACAGGATGGGACAGCCAAGCCAAGTGTTTTTTGACTGTGTGTGATTTCTTGGCAAGTTTATTTTCACACATTTGCTTTCTGAACGACCAGCACTCATAGGGGGGATTATGAATTTCATTCGTAACTTCTTTGCCACAGGCCTGTCTCTATAGAACGAAGTAATACTGAGAGACATCAAACAAAGAGAGGCCAGGAATATTCAGTGGAGCTTATAATATAAACAATCTATGATATGACACAGTATTAATGGTGAAAAATGCAAAAGATTTACAACTTTTGGACATTGTAGATACAGAGAGTGCACACACACAAAAAGGTTTCCTTGATTATGAAGACAACAGAAACAATTGTTATATCAAAGAAAAAGATGACACCAAAATGTGACATTACAGTATATGAGAAAATGTTTAACAATATTTATAAATTAAAATACCTAGGTGCAGTTACAACATCAGGTGCAAGATAATTGACAAAAAAGCTGCAATTCAGAAAAATTAAAAGTAACTTATGCAAACAAATCACTTTCATTGAATGCAAGAAAGTGCTGAAATGTTATATAGAACCTATTTTACTTTATGGCACTGAATAATGGAACGTGGGTGAACAAATTAGGAAGAGCATAGAGGCAATGGAGATGTGGTTCCTGAAAAGAATGTTGAAAATTCCTTGGACTGCCGGAGTAACTAACAACGACTGTCTGAAAGAGGCTAGTGAAAATAGAATATTATATACAACTATAAGAACGAGACAAACAGCTTTCTTTAGTCAAGCAATGAGAAGGGAGGTATTTGGAGAACATTGTGAGAACTGGAAAGATCGAGGGGAAGAGAGGCAGAGGCAGACCGAGAGAAATGATGCTGGACGGACTGAGACGGTGGTATGGAGGAATATCATCAACAGGATTGATCCAGAACACCAAAGACCGAGATCTGTGGAGAGACATGAATGCCCATGCCAGCTGGCAGGGCACTTGATGATGATGTTGATGCCAAACTTAAATAAAGTCCTGGCAACTTGCCAGTTTGAATATTTACATGTAAACTTTAAAAACATTAATCTTTTCTCCTATATGACACAGCTGAAGATGATCATCGCTAAACAGGTCAAGGTTATCAAAGACCTGGTCTCGAGATTTCCTGAAGGCAGCTGATGCGATCTTACAAAACGTCATCACAGTTGTTGATGATAGTTTCTTCTCACATGGAAGCTGATTAGCAAGTTGGTTATCAATCTGACACATCAAAATTGGTGGCCGAGTAGTTGGGTTTTCAAAATAAAATGAATCTAACAGGTAAGTTAAAGGGAGAAACAGCAAGCGGGATCTTAACATACCAGTTTGTTTCTGTCCAAGTTGTCGCATCCTGCAGCAGTCAAGATCTTTCTTATCTGCCTCCCATGTTTCAGCAAGTGAATCAGTACAATTATCTCGGAACAGTAATAACATCTGATAGAAGATGCCTTGAAGAGATTAGAACAAGAATCGCCATGGCGAAGGTAGCCTTTTGCAGGATGGAAAACATACTGACTAATAAAAAGGTGTCATTTGCAAGGAGAAAAAGAGTGTTGAGGTGTGACATAGACTTTTGTATGGATGTGAAGCTTGGACAATGAGCAGACAAGCTGAAAAACATATGGCCGTGTCAATTTGGTTTCTGAGAAAATTGTAAAAAATACAATGGACATACAGAAAAACCATTGACCAAGTCCTACAAGAAACAAATGTAAACCGTAAACTGATTTAGAGAAATTAGAAGTAGACAGTCACAATTATTTTGACATCTTATGAGAAGAAATAAATTGGAGAACTTGGTGACAACTGGCAATATTGAGGGGCAAAGAACAAGGGGACGGCAGAGAAGTAAATACCTAGATGGCTTGGCCACATGGCATGGTCAAGACAAGAACACAGAGCTGATCTACGAATCTGGTGATCGTGTGAGATGGTGAAAGATAATCACCCACGCTGCATGGCACATGATGATGATGATGATGATGATGATGTTTGAGCTGGTGGTTGAGTGGTGAGGTTTGCAGTCCCAAATGTTAGAACTGCTGATTGAGTGATTAAGTCATTAGTCTCCCATGTCAGTGCCATTTACGGAGTGATTAAATCATTAGCCTCCCATGTCCGTGCTGTTTACAGAGTGATTAAATAATTAACTCCCATGTCAGTGCTATATGCAGAGTGATTACATCATTAATCTCCCATGGCAGTGCTGTTTACGGAGTGATTAAATCATTAGCCTCCCATGTCAGTGCTGTTTACGGCGTGATTAAATCATTAGCCTCCCATGTCAGTGCTGTTTATGGAGTGATTAAATCATTAGCCTCCCATGTCAGTGCTGTTTACGGAGTGATTAAATCATTAGCCTCCCATGTCAGTGCTGTTTACGGAGTGATTAAATCATTAGCCTCCCATGTCAGTTCTATATACGGAGTGATTAAATCATTAACTCCCATGTCAGAGCCGTTTACGGAGTGATTAAATCATTAGTCTCTCATGACAGTGCTGTTTACGGAGTGATTAAATCATTAGCCTCCCATGTCAGTGCTGTTTACGGAGTGATTAAATCATTAGCCTCCCATGTCAGTGCTGTTTACGGAGTGATTAAATCATTAGCCTCCCATGTCAGTGCTGTTTACGGAGTGATTAAATCATTAGCCTCCCATGTTATTGCTGTTTATGGAGTGATTAAATCATTAGCCTCTCATGTCAGTGCTGTTTACGGAGTGATTAAATCATTAGCCTCCCATGTGAGTGCTGTTTATGGAGTGATTAAATCATTAGCCTCCCATGTCAGTGCTGTTTACGGAGTGATTAAATCATTAGCCTCCCATGTCAGTGCTGTTTACGGAGTGATTAAATCATTAGCCTCCCATGTCAGTTCTATATACGGAGTGATTAAATCATTAACTCCCATGTCAGAGCCGTTTACGGAGTGATTAAATCATTAGTCTCATGACAGTGCTGTTTACGGAGTGATTAAATCATTAGCCTCCCATGTCAGTGCTGTTTACGGAGTGATTAAATCATTAGCCTCCCATGTCAGTGCTGTTTACGGAGTGATTAAATCATTAGCCTCCCATGTCAGTGCTTTTTACGGAGTGATTAAATCATTAGCCTCCCATGTCAGTGCTGTTTACGGCGTGATTAAATCATTAGCCTCCCATGTCAGTGCTGTTTACGGAGTGATTAAATCATTAGCCTCCCATGTCAGTTCTATATACGGAGTGATTAAATCATTAACTCCCATGTCAGAGCCGTTTACGGAGTGATTAAATCATTAGTCTCATGACAGTGCTGTTTACGGAGTGATTAAATCATTAGCCTCCCATGTCAGTGCTGTTTACGGAGTGATTAAATCATTAGCCTCCCATGTCAGTGCTGTTTACGGAGTGATTAAGTCATTAGTCTCCCATGTCAGTGCCATTTACGGAGTGATTAAATCATTAGCCTCCCATGTCCGTGCTGTTTAGAGAGTGATTAAATAATTAACTCCCATGTCAGTGCTATATGCAGAGTGATTACATCATTAATCTCCCATGGCAGTGCTGTTTACGGAGTGATTAAATCATTAGCCTCCCATGTCAGTGCTGTTTACGGCGTGATTAAATCATTAGCCTCCCATGTCAGTGCTGTTTATGGAGTGATTAAATCATTAGCCTCCCATGTCAGTGCTGTTTACGGAGTGATTAAATCATTAGCCTCCCATGTCAGTGCTGTTTACGGAGTGATTAAATCATTAGCCTCCCATGTCAGTTCTATATACGGAGTGATTAAATCATTAACTCCCATGTCAGAGCCGTTTACGGAGTGATTAAATCATTAGTCTCTCATGACAGTGCTGTTTACGGAGTGATTAAATCATTAGCCTCCCATGTCAGTGCTGTTTACGGAGTGATTAAATCATTAGCCTCCCATGTCAGTGCTGTTTACAAAGTGATTAAATCATTAGCCTCCCATGTCAGTGCTGTTTACGGAGTGATTAAATCATTAGCCTCCCATGTTATTGCTGTTTATGGAGTGATTAAATCATTAGCCTCTCATGTCAGTGCTGTTTACGGAGTGATTAAATCATTAGCCTCCCATGTGAGTGCTGTTTATGGAGTGATTAAATCATTAGCCTCCCATGTCAGTGCTGTTTACGGAGTGATTAAATCATTAGCCTCCCATGTCAGTGCTGTTTACGGAGTGATTAAATCATTAGCCTCCCATGTCAGTTCTATATACGGAGTGATTAAATCATTAACTCCCATGTCAGAGCCGTTTACGGAGTGATTAAATCATTAGTCTCATGACAGTGCTGTTTACGGAGTGATTAAATCATTAGCCTCCCATGTCAGTGCTGTTTACGGAGTGATTAAATCATTAGCCTCCCATGTCAGTGCTGTTTACGGAGTGATTAAATCATTAGCCTCCCATGTCAGTGCTTTTTACGGAGTGATTAAATCATTAGCCTCCCATGTTATTGCTGTTTATGGAGTGATTAAATCATTAGCCTCCCATGTCAGTGCTATTTACGGAGTGATTAAATCATTAGCCTCCCATGTCAGTGCTGTTTATGGAGTGATTAAATCATTAGCCTCCCATGTCAGTGCTGTTTACAGAGTGATTAAATCATTAGCCTCCCATGTCATGGCTGTTTATGGAGTGATTAAATCATTAGTTTCCCATGTCAGTGCTGTTTACGGAGTGATTAAATCATTAGTTTCCCATGTCAGTGCTGTTTATGGAGTGATTAAATCATTAATCTCCCATGTCAGTGCTATATACGGAGTGATTGAATCATTAGCCTCCCATGTCAGTGCTATATACGGAGTGATTAAATCATTAGCCTCCCATGTCATTGCTGTTTATGGAGTGATTAAATCATTAGCCTCCCATGTCAGTGCTGTTTACAGAGTGATTAAATCATTAGCCCCCCATGTCAGTGCTGTTTACGGAGTGATTAAATCATTAGCCTCCCATGTCAGTGCTATATACGGAGTGATTAAATCATTAGCCTCCCATGTCATTGCTGTTTACGGAGTGATTAAATCATTAGCCTCCCATGTCAGTGCTGTTTACAGAGTGATTAAATCATTAGCCTCCCATGTCAGTGCTGTTTATGGAGTGTTTAAATCATTAGCCTCCCATGTCAGTGCTGTTTACGGAGTGATTAAATCATTAGCTTCCCATGTCAGTGCTATATACGGAGTGATTAAATCATTAGTCTCCCATGTCAGTGCTATATACGGAGTGATTAAATCATTAGCCTCCCATGTCAGTGCTATATACGGAGTGATTAAATCATTAGCCTCCCATGTCAGTGCTATATACGGAGTGATTAAATCATTAGCCTCCCATGTCAGTGCTATATACGGAGTGATTAAATCATTAATCTCCCATGTCAGTGCTATATACAGAGTGTTTAAATCATTAATCTCCCATGTCAGTGCTATATACGGAGTGATTAAATCATTAGTCTCCAATGTAAGTGCTGTTTACGGAGTGATTAAATCATTAGTCTCCAATGTCAGTGCTGTTTACGGAGTGATTAAATCATTAGCCTCCCATGTCATTGCTGTTTATGGAGTGATTAAATCATTAGTCTCCCATGTCAGTGCTGTTTACGGAGTGATTAAATCATTAGTCTTCCATGTCAGTGCTGTTTACGGAGTGATTAAATCATTAGTCTCCCATGTCAGTGCTGTTTATGGAGTGATTAAATCATTAGCCTCCCATGTCAGTGCTATATACGGAGTGATTAAATCATTAGCCTCCTATGTCAGTGCTGTTTATGGAGTGATTAAATCATTAACTCCCATGTCAGTGCTGTTTACGGAGTGATTAAATCATTAATCTCCCTTATCAGTGCTGTTTACGGAGTGATTACATCATTAGCCTCCCATGTCAGTGCTATATACGGAGTGATTAAATAATTAGTCTCCTATGTCAGTTCTATATACGGAGTGATTAAATCATTAGCCTCCCATGTCAGTTCTGTTTACGGAGTGATTAAATCATTAGCTTTCCTTGTCAGTTCTGTTTACGGAGTGATTAAATCATTAGCTTTCCTTCTCAGTTCTGTTTACGGAGTGATTAAATCATTAGTCTCTCATGACAGTGCTAGTGGTGGGGATGGCTCTGTTAGCAGTCTCAAACGTTAGAATTGCTGACTGAGTGTTTAAATCAGTCAGTACTGGTAGTTGGTTAGGTTATCAGTCTTTCACTTGGGAGCTCATGACTGATCGGACAAGTCTTCATCTTTAGGCTGAGAGCTGATCGTTGCAGACTAATAGATCATCTATCCAACAAAATGCAAATAGGTTAGACAGATATGTGTCCATGTGGAGAGGACACACAGTGGAACATGCCCTCCTCTGTCAGCTGCATGAGAGGAGATACAAACAGCTGTCCTTGAAGACTTGTGAGGGGGCAGTAAGAAAGGTGAAGGACACTTGTCCCCGCCTAGAGCATGCTGGGTATATGGAGCTAGCATCATGTTTATAGATCAATGCGGCACGTGGTGGGGTCAGTAGGTCAGTGAGGCACGTGGTGGGGTCAGTAGATCAGTGCGGCACGTGGTGGGGTCAGTAGGTCAGTGAGGCATGTGGTGGGGTCAGTAGGTCAGTGAGGCATGTGGTGGGGTCAGTAGGTCAGTGAGGCACATGGTGGGGTCAGTAGATCAGTGAGGCACGTGGTGGGGTCAGTAGATCAGTGCGGCACGTGGTGGGGTCAGTAGGTCAGTGAGGCATGTGGTGGGGTCAGTAGGTCAGTGAGGCATGTGGTGGGGTCAGTAGATCAGTGAGGCATGTGGTGGGGTCAGTAGATCAGTGAGGCACGTGGTGGGGTCAGTAGATCAGTGAGGCATGTGGTGGGGTCAGTAGATCAGTGAGGCATGTGGTGGGGTCAGTAGGTCAGTGTGGCACGTGGTGGGGTCAGTAGGTCAGTGAGGCATGTGGTGGGGTCACTAGGTCAGTGTGGCATGTGGTGGGGTCAGTAGGTCAGTGTGGCATGTGGTGGGGTCAGTAGGTCAGTGTGGCATGTGGTGGGATCAGTAGGTCAATGTGGCACGTGGTGGGGTCACTAGGTCAATGTGGCACGTGGTGGGATCACTAGGTTAGTGCGTCACGTGGTGGGTTCACTAGGTCAATGCAGCACGTGGTGGGGTCAATAGGTCAGTGTGGCATGTGGTGGGATCAGTAGGTCAATGCGGCACGTGGTGGGGTCACTAGGTCAATGTGGCACGTGGTGGGATCACTAGGTTAGTGCGTCACGTGGTGGGTTCACTAGGTCAATGCAGCACGTGGTGGGGTCAGTAGGTCAGTGTGGCATGTGGTGGGGTTAGTAGGTCAGTGTGGCATGTGGTGGGGTCAGTAGATCAGTGCGGCACGTGGTGGGTTCACTAGGTCAGTGTGGCATGTGGTGGAGTTAGTAGGTCAGTGTGGCATGTGGTGGGGTCAGTAGATCAGTGCGGCACGTGGTGGGTTCACTAGGTCAATGCAGCACGTGGTGGGGTCAGTAGGTCAGTGTGGCATGTGGTGGAGTCAGTAGGTCAGTGCGGCATGTGGTGGGGTCAGTAGGTCAGTGTGGCATGTGGTGGGGTCAGTAGGCCAGTCCAGCATGTGGTGGAGTCAGTAGGTCAGTCCAGCATGTGGTGGAGTCAGTAGGTCAGTGCGGCATGTGGTGGGGTCAGTAGGTCAGTGTGGCATGTGGTGGAGTCAGTAGGTCAGTGTGGCATGTGGTGGGGTCAGTAGGTCAGTGTGGCATGTGGTGGAGTCAGTAGGTCAGTGTGGCATGTGGTGGGGTCAGTAGATCAGTGTGGCATGTGGTGGAGTCAGTAGGTCAGTGTGGCATGTGGTGGGGTCAGTAGGTCAGTCCAGCATGTGGTGGGGTCAGTAGGTCAGTCCAGCATGTGGTGGAGTCAGTAGGCCAGTGCGGCATGTGGTGGGGTCAGTAGGTCAGTGTGGCATGTGGTGGAGTCAGTAGGTCAGTGTGGCATGTGGTGGAGTCAATAGATCAGTGTGGCATGTGGTGGAGTCAGTAGGTCAATGTGGCATGTGGTGGGGTCAGTAGGTCAGTCCAGCATGTGGTGGGGTCAGTAGGTCAGTCCAGCATGTGGTGGGGTCTGTAGGTCAGTGTGGCATGTGGTGGAGTCAGTAGGTCAGTGAGGCACATGGTGGGGTCAGTAGTCTTTAATTCTCACATGTCCTGGTACCCATTTAAGCTGGTTAGATCTGGGGGTTCAGCCTCAATGGGATTCAACCACAGAACCTCGGAGTCAGCAGATGAGCATGTGGGGTCAGCTGTGGGGTCAGTCGATTAGCATATAGGGTCAGCCGATTAGCATGTAGGGTCAGCCGATTAGCATATAGGTTCAGCCGATTAGCATGTAGGGTCAGCATATTAGCATGTAGGGTCAGCATATTAGCATGTAAGGTCAGCATATTAGCATGTGGGGGTCAGCAGATTAGCATGTGGGTTCAACTGAGTAGAATCTGGAGTCAACAGATGAGCATGGTATCGACTATACGACCATGGCTGCCTCCATGAGAGGTATATAATGACAACAGGACCACATCAACACATACTCAAGGATCAAGTGTACAGAGATCGCCAGTTTGACCGATAATTGCCTGTGAAGTCAGGTCTGCAGCTATTGACACAAACAGTGCAGGAGACAAAAATATTGAATCATTGAAAAAGTTAGAAATAAACTGCCACAGGAAGCCCATCAATACCAATCATTCATGAGTCGGTTACATTGGCAAAATGGATAAGAGCACTTGCTCTTACAACTTCCGGTGTGTTGATGCCGAGGTAGCGGGTTCAACCCCTATACCGGTCAGTTGTACTAAGATGTTGACTTCTCGTCCTTAACTTGGGAACATAAAATACAAGTACATCAGAAGTCGGAGTGGGTTCGCCTGATGGCGAGGGGCACTGGTAATAAGAAAAGCTAATCCATACTCAAAATCAGTCCAGTGATTCCCCCCCCCCCCCCTGTAGTGTCAGCTACTAGAGGTTGTAGCCTGTGTGTGGACTACATTGGAGTTCAGTGCCAACAAACACACAAAAGAGGAAAACATTAATGAATCAAATAATAATGATGTGTTGCCTAAAAAATTAATGAATCAAATAATAATGATTTGTTGCCTAAAAAAATTAATGAATCAAATAATAATTTGTTGCCTAAACAAATTAATGAATCAAATAATAATGATTTGTTGCCTAAACAAATTAATGAATCAAATAATAATGATTTGTTGCCTACTTTTCATACGTTTATGATGCATGTGTTGTTGTTGTTATTTAAGAGTAACCTTATTAGTGTATTAATGAAATAATGAATGACAGGAGAGAGAGAGACAGAGAAGGAGTGAAGAATGCTAGATGTGACTGCATGCCAAATTTGTAATCCTTTGAAATAAAGTTTGTTTGTTTGTTTGTTGATCTGATGATTATTCTTCACTGAATGTTGCTGAGAGTTGAGGAATGGAATAGTGATGAGGATAAAATCAACTGGTCACTTCAGCATCTACGATACACATCCCAAATTTCTTTTTCTCCTCCTCCTCTTCTTCTTCTTCGTATGAAAGAGTTCCTCTTTTACATTTCAGCACTCCTTCTGACATTTAGCGAAAGTGGCTTAATGCATACGTACCCGGAAAGGTTAACCCGGTCAACAAATGCCCGCAGAAGTCGGATGTGTCGGCCTAACGGCGCAAGAACGCAGCTCTGCTGTAAACAGGCACAACGCAATCACACCCGAATAAAAAACTCCGGATGAACGCAAAAGAAGAAGAAGCATACGTAATTTTCTTCTTATGAAATGTAGCTTCCGCTAGGCTTATCCTGGTCTTATTTCTGTCATATATCTCCGATCTGAAGTTACGATTTCCCCGATTTGCCCAAAGCTAACAATACTAACATTAAAACAAAGGCTTTATTCATAATGTCTTTCTTTCATTGGTAAATATTACGATACTGACACCAGCACTCCACAAGTTGGGAGGCCACAGATGAATGTGCCATCAGTCTAGTATGTTGGTAGAATCTAACTAGATCTTCATGTCTGAAATGGCTGCTCCTAATGTTTCATTTTCCATCTGTTGTTTAGGAAAACAAAGAAATTAACGTGGAACAGCCATGATCAGCACTATCGTTACATAATATAGAAACTACTACTGCTGCTGCTACTACTACTACTACTACTACTACTACTACTACTACTACTACTACTACTACTACTACTACTACTACTACTACTACTACTGCAGCCTCCTCCTTCTCCTGCTACTGCTGCAGCCTTCTCGTCCTGCTGCTACCACAACAATAACAACAACAACAACTACTACTACTACTGCTGCTGCTGCTGCTACTACTACTGTTACTACTACCACTGCTGCAGCCTCCTCTTTCCTCTGCTACTGCTGCAGCCTCAGTAGTGATAGGGAGACAAAAGACTCTTCTTTTGGGTGACTTTTGGGGAGGGGGTGGGGTAGGGTCCGTATGGGTCCGCTGGATGTACTATAATACGATAATACCGGCGATGTGGTGAACGAATTACGATTCTTCTTCTTCTTCTTCTTCTTCTTCTTCTTCTTCTTCTTCTTCTTCTTCTTCTTCTTCTTCTTCTTCTTCTTCTTCTTGCTGCTGCTGCTGCTGCTGCTATCAACGTTTACTATCCGTCTATTCCAGCTTCTGTCACAAACAGGATAACTGGCTTGTAGGTATACACCGCTCCCCCCCCCCTCCCCCAGAGTTTGAGTCGCAGGGCCGCCCCAGCTGGCCAGCTTCCTCCCTCAATTGGGTGAAGTCAGGGCAATTTTGTAGGACATGTTCTGGAGTTTTCTTGATTGAGTGCTCCATATTTGTAAGAGGCAGAGTCAGTTGGGTAGAGTTAATAATAATATTATATGACATGTTCTGGAGTTTTCTTGATTGAGTGCTCCATATTTGTAAGAGGCAGAGTCAGTTGGGTAGAGTTAATAATAATATTATATGACATGTTCTGGAGTTTTCTTGATTGAGTGCTCCATATTTGTAAGAGGCAGAGTCAGTTGGGTAGAGTTAATAATAATATTATATGACATGTTCTGGAGTTTTCTTGATTGAGTGCTCCATATTTGTAAGAGGCAGAGTCAGTTGGGTAGAGTTAATAATAATATTATATGACATGTTCTGGAGTTTTCTTGATTGAGTGCTCCATATTT
Source organism: Cepaea hortensis (assembly GCA_963921405.1). Classification (NCBI taxonomy): domain Eukaryota; kingdom Metazoa; phylum Mollusca; class Gastropoda; order Stylommatophora; family Helicidae; genus Cepaea; species Cepaea hortensis. The sequence continues at coordinate 164,954,405 of OY992878.1, forward strand.
GTAAGAGGCAGAGTCAGTTGGGTAGAGTTAATAATAATATTATATGACATGTTCTGGAGTTTTCTTGATTGAGTGCTCCATATTTGTAAGAGGCAGAGTCAGTTGGGTAGAGTTAATAATAATATTATATGACATGTTCTGGAGTTTTCTTGATTGAGTGCTCCATATTTGTAAGAGGCAGAGTCAGTTGGGTAGAGTTAATAATAATATTATATGACATGTTCTGGAGTTTTCTTGATTGAGTGCTCCATATTTGTAAGAGGCAGAGTCAGTTGGGTAGAGTTAATAATAATATTATATGACATGTTCTGGAGTTTTCTTGATTGGGTGCTCCATATTTGTAAGAGGCAGAGTCAGTTGGGTAGAGTTAATAATAATATTATATGACATGTTCTGGAGTTTTCTTGATTGAGTGCTCCATATTTGTAAGAGGCAGAGTCAGTTGGGTAGAGTTAATAATAATATTATATGACATGTTCTGGAGTTTTCTTGATTGAGTGCTCCATATTTGTAAGAGGCAGAGTCAGTTGGGTAGAGTTAATAATAATATTATATGACATGTTCTGGAGTTTTCTTGATTGAGTGCTCCATATTTGTAAGAGGCAGAGCCAGTTGGGTAGAGTTAATAATAATATTATATGACATGTTCTGGAGTTTTCTTGATTGAGTGCTCCATATTTGTAAGAGGCAGAGTCAGTTGGGTAGAGTTAATAATAATATTATATGACATGTTCTGGAGTTTTCTTGATTGAGTGCTCCATATTTGTAAGAGGCAGAGTCAGTTGGGTAGAGTTAATAATAATATTATATGACATGTTCTGGAGTTTTCTTGATTGAGTGCTCCATATTTGTAAGAGGCAGAGTCAGTTGGGTAGAGTTAATAATAATATTATATGACATGTTCTGGAGTTTTCTTGATTGGGTGCTCCATATTTGTAAGAGGCAGAGTCAGTTGGGTAGAGTTAATAATAATATTATATGACATGTTCTGGAGTTTTCTTGATTGAGTGCTCCATATTTGTAAGAGGCAGAGTCAGTTGGGTAGAGTTAATAATAATATTATATGACATGTTCTGGAGTTTTCTTGATTGAGTGCTCCATATTTGTAAGAGGCAGAGTCAGTTGGGTAGAGTTAATAATAATATTATATGACATGTTCTGGAGTTTTCTTGATTGAGTGCTCCATATTTGTAAGAGGCAGAGTCAGTTGGGTAGAGTTAATAATAATATTATATGACATGTTCTGGAGTTTTCTTGATTCAGTGCTCCATACTTGTAAGAGGCAGAGTCAGTTGGGTAGAGTTAATAATAATATTATATGACATGTTCTGGAATTTTCTTGATTGAGTGCTCCATATTTGTAAGAGGCAGAGTCAGTTGGGTAGAGTTAATAATAATATTATATGACATGTTCTGGAGTTTTCTTGATTGAGTGCTCCATATTTGTAAGAGGCAGAGTCAGTTGGGTAGAGTTAATAATAATATTATATGACATGTTCTGGAGTTTTCTTGATTAAGTGCTCCATATTTGTAAGAGGCAGAGTCAGTGAGGCCAGTTGGGTAGAGTTAATAATAATATTATATGACATGTTCTGGAGTTTTCTTGATTGAGTGCTCCATATTTGTAAGAGGCAGAGTCAGTTGGGTAGAGTTAATAATAATATTATATGACATGTTCTGGAGTTTTCTTGATTGAGTGCTCCATATTTGTAAGAGGCAGAGTCAGTTGGGTAGAGTTAATAATAATATTATATGATATGTTCTGGAGTTTGCTTGATTGAGTGCTCCATATTTGTAAGAGGCAGAGTCAGTGAGGCCAGTTGGGTAGAGTTAATAATAATATTATATGACATGTTCTGGAGTTTTCTTGATTGAGTGCTCCATATTTGTAAGAGGCAGAGTCAGTGAGGCCAGTTGGGTAGAGTTAATAATAATATTATGTGACATGTTCTGGAGTTTGCTTGATTGAGTGCTCCATATTTGTAAGAGGCAGAGTCAGTGAGGCCAGTTGGGTAGAGTTAATAATAATATTATATGACATGTTCTGGAGTTTGCTTGATTGAGTGCTCCATATTTGTAAGAGGCAGAGTCAGTTGGGTAGAGTTAATAATAATATTATATGACATGTTCTGGAGTTTTCTTGATTGAGTGCTCCATATTTGTAAGAGGCAGAGTCAGTTGGGTAGAGTTAATAATAATATTATATGACATGTTCTGGAGTTTTCTTGATTGGGTGCTCCATATTTGTAAGAGGCAGAGTCAGTTGGGTAGAGTTAATAATAATATTATATGACATGTTCTGGAGTTTTCTTGATTGGGTGCTCCATATTTGTAAGAGGCAGAGTCAGTTGGGTAGAGTTAATAATAATATTATACGACATGTTCTGGAGTTTTCTTGATTGAGTGCTCCATATTTGTAAGAGGCAGAGTCAGTTGGGTAGAGTTAATAATAATATTATATGACATGTTCTGGAGTTTTCTTGATTGAGTGCTCCATATTTGTAAGAGGCAGAGTCAGTTGGGTAGAGTTAATAATAATATTATATGACATGTTCTGGAGTTTTCTTGATTGAGTGCTCCATATTTGTAAGAGGCAGAGTCAGTTGGGTAGAGTTAATAATAATATTATATGACATGTTCTGGAGTTTTCTTGATTGAGTGCTCCATATTTGTAAGAGGCAGAGTCATTTGGGTAGAGTTAATAATAATATTATATGACATGTTCTGGAGTTTTCTTGATTGAGTGCTCCATATTTGTAAGAGGCAGAGTCAGTTGGGTAGAGTTAATAATAATATTATATGACATGTTCTGGAGTTTTCTTGATTGAGTGCTCCATATTTGTAAGAGGCAGAGTCATTTGGGTAGAGTTAATAATAATATTATATGACATGTTCTGGAGTTTTCTTGATTGAGTGCTCCATATTTGTAAGAGGCAGAGTCAGTTGGGTAGAGTTAATAATAATATTATATGACATGTTCTGGAGTTTTCTTGATTGAGTGCTCCATATTTGTAAGAGGCAGAGTCAGTTGGGTAGAGTTAATAATAATATTATATGACATGTTCTGGAGTTTTCTTGATTGAGTGCTCCATATTTGTAAGAGGCAGAGTCAGTTGGGTAGAGTTAATAATAATATTATATGACATGTTCTGGAGTTTTCTTGATTGAGTGCTCCATATTTGTAAGAGGCAGAGTCAGTGAGGCCAGTTGGGTAGAGTTAATAATAATATTATATGACATGTTCTGGAGTTTTCTTGATTGAGTGCTCCATATTTGTAAGAGGCAGAGTCAGTTGGGTAGAGTTAATAATAATATTATATGACATGTTCTGGAGTTTTCTTGATTGAGTGCTCCATATTTGTAAGAGGCAGAGTCAGTTGGGTAGAGTTAATAATAATATTATATGACATGTTCTGGAGTTTTCTTGATTGAGTGCTCCATATTTGTAAGAGGCAGAGTCAGTTGGGTAGAGTTAATAATAATATTATATGACATGTTCTGGAGTTTTCTTGATTGAGTGCTCCATATTTGTAAGAGGCAGAGTCAGTGAGGCCAGTTGGGTAGAGTTAATAATAATATTATATGACATGTTCTGGAGTTTTCTTGATTGAGTGCTCCATATTTGTAAGAGGCAGAGTCAGTTGGGTAGAGTTAATAATAATATTATATGACATGTTCTGGAGTTTTCTTGATTGAGTGCTCCATATTTGTAAGAGGCAGAGTCAGTTGGGTAGAGTTAATAATAATATTATATGACATGTTCTGGAGTTTGCTTGATTGAGTGCTCCATATTTGTAAGAGGCAGAGTCAGTGAGGCCAGTTGGGTAGAGTTAATAATAATATTATATGACATGTTCTGGAGTTTTCTTGATTGAGTGCTCCATATTTGTAAGAGGCAGAGTCAGTGAGGCCAGTTGGGTAGAGTTAATAATAATATTATGTGACATGTTCTGGAGTTTGCTTGATTGAGTGCTCCATATTTGTAAGAGGCAGAGTCAGTGAGGCCAGTTGGGTAGAGTTAATAATAATATTATATGACATGTTCTGGAGTTTGCTTGATTGAGTGCTCCATATTTGTAAGAGGCAGAGTCAGTGAGGCCAGTTGGGTAGAGTTAATAATAATATTATATGACATGTTCTGGAGTTTTCTTGATTGAGTGCTCCATATTTGTAAGAGGCAGAGTCAGTTGGGTAGAGTTAATAATAATATTATATGACATGTTCTGGAGTTTTCTTGATTGAGTGCTCCATATTTGTAAGAGGCAGAGTCAGTGAGGCCAGTTGGGTAGAGTTAATAATAATATTATATGACACGTTCTGGAGTTTTCTTGATTGAGTGCTCCATATTTGTAAGAGGCAGAGTCAGTGAGGCCAGTTGGGTAGAGTTAATAATAATATTATGTGACATGTTCTGGAGTTTGCTTGATTGAGTGCTCCATATTTGTAAGAGGCAGAGTCAGTGAGGCCAGTTGGGTAGAGTTAATAATAATATTATGTGACATGTTCTGGAGTTTGCTTGATTGCGTGCTCCATATTTGTAAGAGGCAGAGTCAGTTGGGTAGAGTTAATAATAATATTATATGACATGTTCTGGAGTTTGCTTGATTGAGTGCTCCATATTTGTAAGAGGCAGAGTCAGTGAGGCCAGTTGGGTAGAGTTAATAATAATATTATGTGACATGTTCTGGAGTTTGCTTGATTGCGTGCTCCATATTTGTAAGAGGCAGAGTCAGTTGGGTAGAGTTAATAATAATATTATATGACATGTTCTGGAGTTTGCTTGATTGAGTGCTCCATATTTGTAAGAGGCAGAGTCAGTTGGGTAGAGTTAATAATAATATTATATGACATGTTCTGGAGTTTTCTTGATTGAGTGCTCCATATTTGTAAGAGGCAGAGTCAGTTGGGTAGAGTTAATAATAATATTATATGATATGTTCTGGAGTTTGCTTGATTGAGTGCTCCATATTTGTAAGAGGCAGAGTCAGTGAGGCCAGTTGGGTAGAGTTAATAATAATATTATATGACATGTTCTGGAGTTTTCTTGATTGAGTGCTCCATATTTGTAAGAGGCAGAGTCAGTGAGGCCAGTTGGGTAGAGTTAATAATAATATTATGTGACATGTTCTAGAGTTTGCTTGATTGAGTGCTCCATATTTGTAAGAGGCAGAGTCAGTGAGGCCAGTTGGGTAGAGTTAATAATAATATTATATGACATGTTCTGGAGTTTGCTTGATTGAGTGCTCCATATTTGTAAGAGGCAGAGTCAGTTGGGTAGAGTTAATAATAATATTATATGACATGTTCTGGAGTTTTCTTGATTGGGTGCTCCATATTTGTAAGAGGCAGAGTCAGTTGGGTAGAGTTAATAATAATATTATATGACATGATCTGGAGTTTTCTTGATTGAGTGCTCCATATTTGTAAGAGGCAGAGTCAGTTGGGTAGAGTTAATAATAATATTATATGACATGTTCTGGAGTTTTCTTGATTGGGTGCTCCATATTTGTAAGAGGCAGAGTCAGTTGGGTAGAGTTAATAATAATATTATATGACATGTTCTGGAGTTTTCTTGATTGGGTGCTCCATATTTGTAAGAGGCAGAGTCAGTTGGGTAGAGTTAATAATAATATTATACGACATGTTCTGGAGTTTTCTTGATTGAGTGCTCCATATTTGTAAGAGGCAGAGTCAGTTGGGTAGAGTTAATAATAATATTATATGACATGTTCTGGAGTTTTCTTGATTGAGTGCTCCATATTTGTAAGAGGCAGAGTCAGTTGGGTAGAGTTAATAATAATATTATATGACATGTTCTGGAGTTTTCTTGATTGAGTGCTCCATATTTGTAAGAGGCAGAGTCAGTTGGGTAGAGTTAATAATAATATTATATGACATGTTCTGGAGTTTTCTTGATTGAGTGCTCCATATTTGTAAGAGGCAGAGTCAGTTGGGTAGAGTTAATAATAATATTATATGACATGTTCTGGAGTTTTCTTGATTGAGTGCTCCATATTTGTAAGAGGCAGAGTCAGTTGGGTAGAGTTAATAATAATATTATATGACATGTTCTGGAGTTTTCTTGATTGAGTGCTCCATATTTGTAAGAGGCAGAGTCATTTGGGTAGAGTTAATAATAATATTATATGACATGTTCTGGAGTTTTCTTGATTGAGTGCTCCATATTTGTAAGAGGCAGAGTCAGTTGGGTAGAGTTAATAATAATATTATATGACATGTTCTGGAGTTTTCTTGATTGAGTGCTCCATATTTGTAAGAGGCAGAGTCAGTTGGGTAGAGTTAATAATAATATTATATGACATGTTCTGGAGTTTTCTTGATTGAGTGCTCCATATTTGTAAGAGGCAGAGTCAGTTGGGTAGAGTTAATAATAATATTATATGACATGTTCTGGAGTTTTCTTGATTGAGTGCTCCATATTTGTAAGAGGCAGAGTCAGTGAGGCCAGTTGGGTAGAGTTAATAATAATATTATATGACATGTTCTGGAGTTTTCTTGATTGAGTGCTCCATATTTGTAAGAGGCAGAGTCAGTTGGGTAGAGTTAATAATAATATTATATGACATGTTCTGGAGTTTGCTTGATTGAGTGCTCCATATTTGTAAGAGGCAGAGTCAGTGAGGCCAGTTGGGTAGAGTTAATAATAATATTATATGACATGTTCTGGAGTTTTCTTGATTGAGTGCTCCATATTTGTAAGAGGCAGAGTCAGTGAGGCCAGTTGGGTAGAGTTAATAATAATATTATGTGACATGTTCTGGAGTTTGCTTGATTGAGTGCTCCATATTTGTAAGAGGCAGAGTCAGTGAGGCCAGTTGGGTAGAGTTAATAATAATATTATATGACATGTTCTGGAGTTTGCTTGATTGAGTGCTCCATATTTGTAAGAGGCAGAGTCAGTGAGGCCAGTTGGGTAGAGTTAATAATAATATTATATGACATGTTCTGGAGTTTTCTTGATTGAGTGCTCCATATTTGTAAGAGGCAGAGTCAGTTGGGTAGAGTTAATAATAATATTATATGACATGTTCTGGAGTTTTCTTGATTGAGTGCTCCATATTTGTAAGAGGCAGAGTCAGTGAGGCCAGTTGGGTAGAGTTAATAATAATATTATATGACACGTTCTGGAGTTTTCTTGATTGAGTGCTCCATATTTGTAAGAGGCAGAGTCAGTGAGGCCAGTTGGGTAGAGTTAATAATAATATTATGTGACATGTTCTGGAGTTTGCTTGATTGAGTGCTCCATATTTGTAAGAGGCAGAGTCAGTGAGGCCAGTTGGGTAGAGTTAATAATAATATTATGTGACATGTTCTGGAGTTTGCTTGATTGCGTGCTCCATATTTGTAAGAGGCAGAGTCAGTTGGGTAGAGTTAATAATAATATTATATGACATGTTCTGGAGTTTGCTTGATTGAGTGCTCCATATTTGTAAGAGGCAGAGTCAGTGAGGCCAGTTGGGTAGAGTTAATAATAATATTATGTGACATGTTCTGGAGTTTGCTTGATTGCGTGCTCTATATTTGTAAGAGGCAGAGTCAGTTGGGTAGAGTTAATAATAATATTATATGACATGTTCTGGAGTTTGCTTGATTGAGTGCTCCATATTTGTAAGAGGCAGAGTCAGTTGGGTAGAGTTAATAATAATATTATATGACATGTTCTGGAGTTTTCTTGATTGAGTGCTCCATATTTGTAAGAGGCAGAGTCAGTTGGGTAGAGTTAATAATAATATTATATGATATGTTCTGGAGTTTGCTTGATTGAGTGCTCCATATTTGTAAGAGGCAGAGTCAGTGAGGCCAGTTGGGTAGAGTTAATAATAATATTATATGACATGTTCTGGAGTTTTCTTGATTGAGTGCTCCATATTTGTAAGAGGCAGAGTCAGTGAGGCCAGTTGGGTAGAGTTAATAATAATATTATGTGACATGTTCTGGAGTTTGCTTGATTGAGTGCTCCATATTTGTAAGAGGCAGAGTCAGTGAGGCCAGTTGGGTAGAGTTAATAATAATATTATATGACATGTTCTGGAGTTTGCTTGATTGAGTGCTCCATATTTGTAAGAGGCAGAGTCAGTTGGGTAGAGTTAATAATAATATTATATGACATGTTCTGGAGTTTTCTTGATTGGGTGCTCCATATTTGTAAGAGGCAGAGTCAGTTGGGTAGAGTTAATAATAATATTATATGACATGTTCTGGAGTTTTCTTGATTGAGTGCTCCATATTTGTAAGAGGCAGAGTCAGTTGGGTAGAGTTAATAATAATATTATATGACATGTTCTGGAGTTTTCTTGATTGGGTGCTCCATATTTGTAAGAGGCAGAGTCAGTTGGGTAGAGTTAATAATAATATTATATGACATGTTCTGGAGTTTTCTTGATTGGGTGCTCCATATTTGTAAGAGGCAGAGTCAGTTGGGTAGAGTTAATAATAATATTATACGACATGTTCTGGAGTTTTCTTGATTGAGTGCTCCATATTTGTAAGAGGCAGAGTCAGTTGGGTAGAGTTAATAATAATATTATATGACATGTTCTGGAGTTTTCTTGATTGAGTGCTCCATATTTGTAAGAGGCAGAGTCAGTTGGGTAGAGTTAATAATAATATTATATGACATGTTCTGGAGTTTTCTTGATTGAGTGCTCCATATTTGTAAGAGGCAGAGTCAGTTGGGTAGAGTTAATAATAATATTATATGACATGTTCTGGAGTTTTCTTGATTGAGTGCTCCATATTTGTAAGAGGCAGAGTCAGTTGGGTAGAGTTAATAATAATATTATATGACATGTTCTGGAGTTTTCTTGATTGAGTGCTCCATATTTGTAAGAGGCAGAGTCAGTTGGGTAGAGTTAATAATAATATTATATGACATGTTCTGGAGTTTTCTTGATTGAGTGCTCCATATTTGTAAGAGGCAGAGTCATTTGGGTAGAGTTAATAATAATATTATATGACATGTTCTGGAGTTTTCTTGATTGAGTGCTCCATATTTGTAAGAGGCAGAGTCAGTTGGGTAGAGTTAATAATAATATTATATGACATGTTCTGGAGTTTTCTTGATTGAGTGCTCCATATTTGTAAGAGGCAGAGTCAGTTGGGTAGAGTTAATAATAATATTATATGACATGTTCTGGAGTTTTCTTGATTGAGTGCTCCATATTTGTAAGAGGCAGAGTCAGTTGGGTAGAGTTAATAATAATATTATATGACATGTTCTGGAGTTTTCTTGATTGAGTGCTCCATATTTGTAAGAGGCAGAGTCAGTTGGGTAGAGTTAATAATAATATTATATGACATGTTCTGGAGTTTTCTTGATTGAGTGCTGCATATTTGTAAGAGGCAGAGTCAGTTGGGTAGAGTTAATAATAATATTATATGACATGTTCTGGAGTTTTCTTGATTGAGTGCTCCATATTTGTAAGAGGCAGAGTCAGTGAGGCCAGTTGGGTAGAGTTAATAATAATATTATATGACATGTTCTGGAGTTTTCTTGATTGAGTGCTCCATATTTGTAAGAGGCAGAGTCAGTTGGGTAGAGTTAATAATAATATTATATGACATGTTCTGGAGTTTTCTTGATTGAGTGCTCCATATTTGTAAGAGGCAGAGTCAGTTGGGTAGAGTTAATAATAATATTATATGACATGTTCTGGAGTTTGCTTGATTGAGTGCTCCATATTTGTAAGAGGCAGAGTCAGTGAGGCCAGTTGGGTAGAGTTAATAATAATATTATATGACATGTTCTGGAGTTTTCTTGATTGAGTGCTCCATATTTGTAAGAGGCAGAGTCAGTGAGGCCAGTTGGGTAGAGTTAATAATAATATTATGTGACATGTTCTGGAGTTTGCTTGATTGAGTGCTCCATATTTGTAAGAGGCAGAGTCAGTGAGGCCAGTTGGGTAGAGTTAATAATAATATTATATGACATGTTCTGGAGTTTGCTTGATTGAGTGCTCCATATTTGTAAGAGGCAGAGTCAGTGAGGCCAGTTGGGTAGAGTTAATAATAATATTATATGACATGTTCTGGAGTTTTCTTGATTGAGTGCTCCATATTTGTAAGAGGCAGAGTCAGTGAGGCCAGTTGGGTAGAGTTAATAATAATATTATATGACATGTTCTGGAGTTTTCTTGATTGAGTGCTCCATATTTGTAAGAGGCAGAGTCAGTGAGGCCAGTTGGGTAGAGTTAATAATAATATTATGTGACATGTTCTGGAGTTTGCTAGATTGAGTGCTCCATATTTGTAAGAGGCAGAGTCAGTGAGGCCAGTTGGGTAGAGTTAATAATAATATTATGTGACATGTTCTGGAGTTTGCTTGATTGCGTGCTCCATATTTGTAAGAGGCAGAGTCAGTTGGGTAGAGTTAATAATAATATTATATGACATGTTCTGGAGTTTGCTTGATTGAGTGCTCCATATTTGTAAGAGGCAGAGTCAGTTGGGTAGAGTTAATAATAATATTCTATAACATGTTCTGGAGTTTTCTTGATTGAGTGCTCCATATTTGTAAGAGGCAGAGTCAGTGAGGCCAGTTGGGTAGAGTTAATAATAATATTATGTGACATGTTCTGGAGTTTGCTTGATTGGGTGCTCCATATTTGTAAGAGGCAGAGTCAGTTGGGTAGAGTTAATAATAATATTATATGACATGTTCTGGAGTTTGCTTGATTGAGTGCTCCATATTTGTAAGAGGCAGAGTCAGTTGGGTAGAGTTAATAATAATATTATATGACATGTTCTGGAGTTTTCTTGATTGAGTGCTCCATATTTGTAAGAGGCAGAGTCAGTGAGGCCAGTTGGGTAGAGTTAATAATAATATTATGTGACATGTTCTGGAGTTTGCTTGATTGGGTGCTCCATATTTGTAAGAGGCAGAGTCAGTTGGGTAGAGTTAATAATAATATTATATGACATGTTCTGGAGTTTGCTTGATTGAGTGCTCCATATTTGTAAGAGGCAGAGTCAGTTGGGTAGAGTTAATAATAATATTATATGACATGTTCTGGAGTTTTCTTGATTGAGTGCTCCATATTTGTAAGAGGCAGAGTCAGTTGGGTAGAGTTAATAATAATATTATATGACATGTTCTGGAGTTTTCTTGATTGAGTGCTCCATATTTGTAAGAGGCAGAGTCATTTGGGTAGAGTTAATAATAATATTATATGACATGTTCTGGAGTTTTCTTGATTGAGTGCTCCATATTTGTAAGAGGCAGAGTCAGTTGGGTAGAGTTAATAATAATAATATATGACATGTTCTGGAGTTTTCTTGATTGAGTGCTCCATATTTGTAAGAGGCAGAGTCAGTTGGGTAGAGTTAATAATAATATTATATGACATGTTCTGGAGTTTTCTTGATTGAGTGCTCCATATTTGTAAGAGGCAGAGTCAGTTGGGTAGAGTTAATAATAATATTATATGACATGTTCTGGAGTTTGCTTGATTGAGTGCTCCATATTTGTAAGAGGCAGAGTCAGTGAGGCCAGTTGGGTAGAGTTAATAATAATATTATATGACATGTTCTGGAGTTTTCTTGATTGAGTGCTCCATATTTGTAAGAGGCAGAGTCAGTTGGGTAGAGTTAATAATAATATTATATGACATGTTCTGGAGTTTTCTTGATTGAGTGCTCCATATTTGTAAGAGGCAGAGTCAGTGAGGCCAGTTGGGTAGAGTTAATAATAATATTATATGACACGTTCTGGAGTTTTCTTGATTGAGTGCTCCATATTTGTAAGAGGCAGAGTCAGTGAGGCCAGTTGGGTAGAGTTAATAATAATATTATGTGACATGTTCTGGAGTTTGCTTGATTGAGTGCTCCATATTTGTAAGAGGCAGAGTCAGTGAGGCCAGTTGGGTAGAGTTAATAATAATATTATGTGACATGTTCTGGAGTTTGCTTGATTGCGTGCTCCATATTTGTAAGAGGCAGAGTCAGTTGGGTAGAGTTAATAATAATATTATATGACATGTTCTGGAGTTTGCTTGATTGAGTGCTCCATATTTGTAAGAGGCAGAGTCAGTGAGGCCAGTTGGGTAGAGTTAATAATAATATTATGTGACATGTTCTGGAGTTTGCTTGATTGCGTGCTCCATATTTGTAAGAGGCAGAGTCAGTTGGGTTGAGTTAATAATAATATTATATGACATGTTCTGGAGTTTGCTTGATTGAGTGCTCCATATTTGTAAGAGGCAGAGTCAGTTGGGTAGAGTTAATAATAATATTATATGACATGTTCTGGAGTTTTCTTGATTGAGTGCTCCATATTTGTAAGAGGCAGAGTCAGTGAGGCCAGTTGGGTAGAGTTAATAATAATATTATGTGACATGTTCTGGAGTTTGCTTGATTGGGTGCTCCATATTTGTAAGAGGCAGAGTCAGTTGGGTAGAGTTAATAATAATATTATATGACATGTTCTGGAGTTTGCTTGATTGAGTGCTCCATATTTGTAAGAGGCAGAGTCAGTTGGGTAGAGTTAATAATAATATTATATGACATGTTCTGGAGTTTTCTTGATTGAGTGCTCCATATTTGTAAGAGGCAGAGTCAGTGAGGCCAGTTGGGTAGAGTTAATAATAATATTATGTGACATGTTCTGGAGTTTGCTTGATTGGGTGCTCCATATTTGTAAGAGGCAGAGTCAGTTGGGTAGAGTTAATAATAATATTATATGACATGTTCTGGAGTTTGCTTGATTGAGTGCTCCATATTTGTAAGAGGCAGAGTCAGTTGGGTAGAGTTAATAATAATATTATATGACATGTTCTGGAGTTTGCTTGATTGAGTGCTCCATATTTGTAAGAGGCAGAGTCAGTGAGGCCAGTTGGGTAGAGTTAATAATAATATTATATGACATGTTCTGGAGTTTGCTTGATTGAGTGCTCCATATATGTTAGAGGCAGAGTCAGTGAGGCCAGTTGGGTAGAGTTAACAATAATAATATTAATAATAGTGATTTATTTTCGTTCACTCGCCTTGAACTCAAGCATAGTCTACACTTGTGCAACAGGATGTAGTTTAAATGATTGTGCAGTGTTTGAAAATATTGCCGGTCCAAGTTTTGTATTTACCTGTTATGTTGCATGAACTTTACAGAGGGTGAATACAAAACCTGGACCGGCAATATTTTCAAACACTGCAGTGTCATTAAAAACACATCCTATACTATTACTAGCAGTTGCCACTGCTAGTGGGTGCACTGGACTGATGTTTGTGTGTGTATTATCTTTACCTATAACCAGTTCCCCCCGCCATTACTCGTTGCTTGTAATATAATGCCATAATACCCCCGATGTGGTGAAGGAATTACGATGGTAATTCGCAATCTCGTAAACCACGTTCGAAACTCAGCTGTTGACCAATTGGAAGCAGACCGTCTTGCGCTGGTTTTCATACAATGGTATGACTGCTGGTTGTTTAGAAAGCAATGGCAAACTACCGAAAGTAAACTTGCCAATAAATCACTGTCAAAATTACCGGGGTTGACTGCGTTGTCCTGTAAAGGATATGCAACTAACTAGAAGATCACGAAGCTTGGAATTATAAACGGCCAACTCACAATGACATGTCGTCAACTCTGCAGTCACGTGGGTTAGACTTTTGGTGTTCGGGTTGATGTTTAGTCCCGTACAGAAGCAGCGTGACTTTGTTTAGTCTTCCGTGGTAGATGTGTGCAGACCGGGATATATTCTGGGGACATGTTGGGGGGAAACACATTGTAATGAGTATGTGAGTTGTTAGCGTAACGGTGAACAAATGAAGATCGTAAACGGATTAGAGTCATTAGACGTAGATAGTCAAATTTTTTTGGGGTACGTTAAGAGAAGAAATGAATTGGACAACTTGGTGGCACTGGCAAGATCAAAGGAAAGAGACCAAGGGGAAGACCTAGAAGCAAATACTTGGATGACTTGGCCACGTGGCATGGTCGAGACAGAAACACGGAGCTGATCCACGACTCTGGTGATCGAGTGAGATGGCAAAACATGACCGCCCACGCTTATCGGCATGGCCCTTGATGGATGGATGGATGATCATAAGTAGATGTGTTGTGGAGATGGGAAACACATTGTAATGAGTATGTGATTGGTCAAATATAACGGTGGTCATAAGTAGATGAGATGTGGAGGTGGGAAAGAGTATGGATTCCATGTACAGGATGTTTGTAAAGTCTCACTACACTTTGTATGTAGAACACATTTGATGACGTCAGTAAAAAATATGCTCCAAAGTCCATCGTGAAGCAATATGCAGTGAATTGCTGTCTTCTGCTGGAGTAAGTCTATGGGGTTTCTTGAAAGGAAATGTTTACAAAAATGATGTACATACAACTGAGGACCTGAAAGAAGCAATTAGAATTACCATTCAAGAAATAACAACAGACACGTTGCAGAAGGTATTTGACAATATTAAGCAACTCGCTTACACTCAGGAAATAAATGACCGTAGACCCCGAGGTAGACCAAGAAGACGGTGGAGAGATAATACATGTACAGACCTACAAGCACTTTGAATCAACGACTGGCAAGAGAAGGTCCACCAGAGAGACGAATGGAGACGGATTGTATTTGCAGCAAAGAACCTAACTAACTAACTAACTAACTAACTAACTAACTAACTAATTAACTAACTAACAACGTAACCAAGCAACATGTAAGGTCATGTCTTGAAGCCCATGGTTGACATTTCCAACACCTGTTATAATTGTACTTTCCAGCTCCCCCAAAACAGGGTTAGACCATATCAGTGACCATTGTAACTAATGTAATGCATTTTTAGCACATTTTTCATGACATCATCAGATTTGGTCTATATACAAAGTGTAGTGAGACTTTACAAACACCCTGTATGACATATGCCTGGGTCATTGACATTGAGGTGAGTGACCCCAGTAGCGAGACTACGAGAAAAACAACCAGCCAGGAGAAATAATGATGAGGGTGAGTAGAGACCCCAGGGCGGATGGGGGGAGAGACAGTTTTAGGCTGGGGTGGAATGTTGTGGGGAGCCCAGGGAGGGGCTACACAGCAGGGTTAAAAGACAGTGGAAAACTTTGACTTGACAGTAGAAGCTGGGACCGACTGGGGAGTCGGTCGCTGAAGGACAGTTGAGTTTTGTGTGAAGTCAAGGGACTTCAATATGAGTTGATGTTTTAGCGCCGAGCGGATCGGTGGGCTAATACGTGGGAGCTTAGACTGACTGGGGCAGTTCTCTTGTGGTGTTGTTCTCCCAGTTGTGAATGCAGGCCTAAAACCCAGTGGGGGTTGGATAGTTAATAGAGGCCTGAACCCAGATTGGGTTGAATAGGTAGTGGAGACTAGACCCAGTGTGTGGGTTTATTGTGTGAGATTCAGTTGTGGATAGAAGCTGGATTACCTTGTGAATTTGAGATTAAGCAGGCCGTGAGAGGACAGTGATGTGTGCGTGTTAATGTTGTGAGGAGGATATGGATATTCTATGGATTATATTGTTTCTGGATATATAAATATGTTCCGTGGGTCTGTGTTATTTCTGTATTAAAGGATTATGTGCGCCAAGATCGATCTTGTTTACTGACTGGTGAATGTGCACTGCGGGGGTGAGTCATAGTATAAGACAGTGAGATAGCTCAATTGACACACCAGGAGTATCGTTATCTAGACAACGACCATATCACGAACTTATCATTAAGAACTTCGTGAGACTGTATAACCATCAACATGTGCCCTGAAAACTGGCGTCGGCGATCATGTCTCTCCTTCCATCTCGGTCCATGATGTTCTGGATCAACTCTGTTGACATTTTATTAAAGCTTGCTTTGAGCTTGAGTGTAGTCCTCCCCGGACTGATTTCTGTTTGTGGGCTAGCTTGTCCTATTACCAGTGTCCCTCGCCACCAGGCCAACCCACTCCGACTTCAGAGTTACATGTAATTTAAGCCATAATTGAAGGACGAGAAGTCAACATTTTAGTCCAGCAGGCCAATGTAGAGGTTGAACCAATCAACCAACCAACCAGCCAATCAACCAGCCAATAAACCAACCAACCAGCCAATCAACCAGCCAATCTACCAACC
Source organism: Cepaea hortensis (assembly GCA_963921405.1). Lineage (NCBI taxonomy): Eukaryota > Metazoa > Mollusca > Gastropoda > Stylommatophora > Helicidae > Cepaea > Cepaea hortensis. The sequence continues at coordinate 164,970,485 of OY992878.1, forward strand.
AACCAGCCAATCAACCAACCAACCAGTCAATCAACCAGCCAATCAAAAAACCAACCAGTCACTCAACCAACCAATCAACCAACCAACCAGTCAATCAACCAACCAACCAGCCAGTCAACCAACCAACCAGTCAATCAACCAATCAACCAGACAATCAACCAACCAACAAGCCAATCAACCAACCAACCAGTCAATCAACCAGTCAACCAGCCAATCATCCATACAATCAACCAGCCAATCAAATAGCCAATAAAACAACATACACAAGCGTAAACACACAGGGGTCATGCTAGTGGGGTGGTCTGTACACTCCTATAAGAACAAAACGATCGTGGGATCGATCCCCAGTGGAGGCAAGATAGAAATTTATCCCACGAGTACAGCTTTGGGGTCGACCCAGCTTCATAGCCTATGTACCATAGTCATGGGAGAGGCAACAATAGACTACTTACTACTTTACATTTCTTTCTATGTACCATAGTCATGGGAGAGGCAACAATAGACTACTTACTACTTTACATTTCTTTGTTGACTAATTGAACAACTATGTACTATCCGGAATATGTCTGGTAACACACACACAGACTTAACTACTTACTGCACCACACACACACAATTGCTTTGATCCACTCAAAGTCAGTGTGGCTTCTCACTGGGGATTCGAACTCAAGACGAACCTCATCGTAGGCGGATAATGTAACAATCTGCATGGGGCATGTTGGTTAAAGCTTAGGCTTGACAGCTGGTCAGTGGCTGGACTCGACTTACCCTGTCTGCAACTCGAAGTGTCCAGGTGCCCTGAGGTCGCTCGCCCCAGTTGTGTGTGCTAATCCAGGGCCAATATCGTACCTCTTTTGTGCTCACATCCCGTAGGCGTTCTAACATCAGAGGCGTTACAATACCTACATAAAATATATTATTCTACAATATTCAAGGGCTTACGGTACATGTCCAGACAAGAGGCGAGAACTCTTAGATAAGTGACGAGAGTGTCTAGACAAGAGAAAAGAATGTCTAGATGAGAGAAGAGAACTTATAGGCAAGAGAAGAGAGTGTCTAGACAAGAGAAAAGAATGTCTAGATGAGAGAAGAGAACTTGTAGGCAAGAGAAGAGAGTGTCTAGGCAAGAGAAAATAATGTCTAGATGAGAGAAGAGAACTTGTAGGCAAGAGAAGAGAGTGTCTAGACAAGAGAAAAGAATGCCTAGATGAGAGAAGAGAACTTGTAGGCAAGAGAAGAGAGTGTCTAGACAAGAGAAAAGAATGTCTAGATGAGAGAAGAGAACTTGTAGGCAAGAGAAGAGAGTGTCTAGACAAGAGAAAAGAATGTCTAGATGAGAGAAGAGAACTTGTAGGCAAGAGAAGAGAGTGTCTAGGCAAGAGAAAATAATGTCTAGATGAGAGAAGAGAACTTGTAGGCAAGAGAAGAGAGTGTCTAGACAAGAGAAAAGAATGCCTAGATGAGAGAAGAGAACTTGTAGGCAAGAGAAGAGTGTGTCAGGACAATAGAAGAGACCGTGTAGACAGGGCAAGAGAGCGTCAGGACAAGAGAAGCGACTGTTAAGTCAAGAGAAAACACTGTTTTGACAAGAGAAGAGACTGTTTTGACAAGAGAAGAGGCTGTTTTGACAAGAGAAAACACTGCTTAGACAAGAGAAGAGACCAATTAGACAAGAGAAAACACTGTTTAGACAGGAGAAGAGACCGTTTAGACAAGGCAAGAGAGCGTCAGGACAAGATAAGAGACTATTTTGACAAGAGAAGAGACTGTTTTGACAAGAGAAAATACTGTTTAGACAAGTGAAAAGACCGTTTAGACAAAGAAAGAGAGCGTATGGAAAAGAGAAGAGACTTTTGACAAGGGCAGAGTCCGTTCAGAGAAGAGAAGCAGTTTTTAGACAACAGAAGAGATCGCTTGGACAAGAGAAAACACTGTTAGACAATAGAAGAGACTGTTTAGACAAGGAAGGAGAACGTCTGGACAAGAGAAGAAACTGTTTTGACAAGGAATAGACCGTTTAGACAATAGAAAACACTGTTTAGACAAGAGAAAACACAGTTTAGACAAGAGAAAACACTATTTAGACAAGCGAAGACACCGTTTAGACAAAGCAAAAGAGCGCCTTGACAAGAGAAGAGACTGTTCTGACAAAGGAAGTGTCCGTTTAGACAAGACAAAAGACTGTTTAAACAAGGCACAAGAGCAGTGGTTCTCAACCTTTTTTGGCCCGTGCCCCCCTTCACCATATTTTCAGAACGTCACCCCCCCCCCCTTTTTTTTTCGTATTTCCTACCTAAAATTTGTCCAGTGCCCACCTTCACCATATTTTCAGAACGTCATCCCCCCCCTTTTTTTCGTATTTTCTACCTAAAATTTCCGCCCCGCTCCTACACAGTATACGTAATAATGGAAGCTAAATTTAATAGCACGTACTAAAACAAGTCTAGACATCCACATAAAACGTGATTTGTTGGTCTACTTACTTTATAAAATGAATTTTAGAAGGGTGAAACGAACATAACCGCAAAGTATGAAGGGAAAAACAATATCAAGTAATCGGCTCTTGTAATAACGCGATCTTGAAATAATCTTAATCCCCCCCCCCCCTCGGGAACCTTAAAACTCTCCCCTTGGGGGGGGGGGGGGGGATTCCCCACCGGTTGAGAACCACTGCACTATAGCGTCTGGATAAGAGAAAAGACTGTTTTGACAAGGGAACAGACCATTTAGACAAGAGAAAACACTGTTTCCCAACGTGGGGCCTACGCCCCACAGGAGGGCAATTTGATTGTTAAGGGGGGAAATTCGAAAATGGAAGAAATCGGCAGGATATAGCGAAACGGGGAGACTTGAGACTGAAGTTAACTAAATTGGAACCTGACATAAAATCTCTTTGCAGCAACCATCAAGCGCAAGGATCTCACTAAATTTAACTAATTACTAATAATTAAAATAATATAGACACATCTTTCATTAAAATTATTTTGTACTTGAATTTCAGTTCTCTATTATATGTTTTGAAACTTTACTTACTGTGTTTGCTCAATAATTTCCTAGTGATTTCTTCCTAAAACTTATCGTTCCATTGGCTAGGATCGGGTGGACCACTGTGGGCAATAGCTCACAGTGAGACTAAGGGTCCACACAAAAAATTGGGAGGCGGGGGAACCGCCAAACCAAATAAAAAAAAATTCACCCAACACAACCGACACTCAGGGACGCGAGACCTTGGGGGGTGGGGGGGGGGGGGCTCTCTGACCCCTCTGGGAACCGTGAGCCCTTCTAAAGAAAAATTCAAGTTTCTTTAGTGAACATTTCAATTTTTGAATATTAAAAATTATGCATATGTTTGGGGGGGGGGGGGCATAAGAAGTTTAGAAAGGCTTAGGTGGGGCATAGCACAAGGTTGGGAAACATTGGTTTAGACAAAAGAAGGAACCATTTAGAAGAGAGCACCCAGACTGTCAGAATCTTGCATTCAGCAATAACACAGGCTCGTAATCACCAACAGATGTGATACAAACACTGTCACAGAATGACTGGACGTGACACACTACAAATACAATTCAAACACTTTATTCACGCGTCTCACCCATCACAACCATTACATGCATCGCGCAATTACAATATCGATACCATAATACAATCAATAGACAATAGACATATCAATGTAATGTATACAACTCACAAGCGCACAGTCCCCTATACTCACACAGGCTATCTACTATCGTTATTCTACACAAGTATACGAGCACCATTCATTCCGTCTGTCCTGTACAACTTCATCGGGCCGTCTGGCTGCTAACCACCGTGAGTGGTCGCTAGTCGGAGTTGTGCCCCTGCGTGGACTCCATGCCTCACGCATGCACTGACTGACCATTCCTGTCATAGCGTGGTTAGCGTCGCTCACAGGTGGACCTGGCCGTAATTGCCAGGCGCCGTTGACGATGACACTTTAGAACAGGTGGGGAGATTATGACACAGACAACGATGTGACAACCAGGAGATTGCGTCATTTAGAGACATTTCTTCCTTCGCTGCTCTTTCTAAACCACGTGACATTTAATATGGCCAAAATAATTCAGATAGAACCTCGAATATTGTATGGATGTCCCGCAGAAGTCGGATGTGTCGGCTTAACGGCGCAAGAACGCGGCTCTGCTGTAAACAGCACAACGCAATTACGTCCGAAAAAGAAAAAGAAAAACTCCGGATGAACGCAGAAAAAGAAGAAGTATGGGTGTGAAGCTTGGAAAATGAGCAAGCAAGCTTAGAAACATCTAATAGCAATGGAAATGTGGTTTCTGGGGAAAATGCAAAGAATACTATGATCAGAGAAAAAAAAAAAAAAAAAAAACAATGACAAAGTCCTACGAGAAAATAATGAAAACCGTAAACTGATTTGAGAAATTAGATGCAGACAGTAAACAATTTTTTGGGCACGTTATGAGAAGTAAACAGAAAAACTGTGTGACAACTGGAAATATAGAGAGAGGAAAGAACAAGGGCAAGGCAGAGAAGTAAATATCTGGACGACTTAGCCACATGGCATGGTGGAGACAAGAACACAGAGCTAATCCACGACTCTGGTGATTGTGTGATATGGCGTAACATGACCGCCCATGCTTATATTGGTATGACCTATGACCTATGATGATTATTTGTTCAGTTCCTGAGACATGCAGCTCTTGATGTTGTTGTTGGGCACAGAAGTCAACAATTTTTTTGCGGCCACGTGTACAGTAACAACAACAACAACAACAACAACAACAACAACAACAACAACAAATGACCCATAGGAGACTTCAGTTCAGCGTAGATATCCCCCCTCCGCTGAAGCTCAACACTGACAACCATCACCACATGTTCCAGGAAGTTTATCTCATTTGTCTGACCTGCGCATGCGTCAGTCTTAAACTCAACCATCACTGACTGGCCGGTCTGGAACAAGCTGAAAGTTGTCAGGCAAACAATTATTAATTTAAGATAGGAAAATATGTTTGCTTCCTTGGCAGAATCAATAAAAATCATCTTCATGTGCTAAACCGACCCGTGCAGGCGACCATTTTCCCTCGTAAACATCCGTCCTATGCGTTCTTGTTATGTTCGACCTGTAACATATACATTCCAAGCGATGTCGATGCAGATATCAGCATTTCTCTAAAGATTGAGGAAATCACTATTAAACGTTATGAAGAGAAACCAGAGTAATAATGTCAGGTCGTCCATTGGGCACATCGTTAACATCGTGTACGGAGCTTGTAGTGTTGAAACATTGTATATATTGAATAAACGAGTAAATTTTATTCATTTTTAGTAGTAAAAGTATTTCAAACTTTAGGATGTCAAATTATTGTGTTAACTGTGAATAGCTGGTGTCATCATATTAAACATTTAACAATTAGTGTAACTAATTGTTTTTTAATTGTTTTTCTTTAGAGAAACGTTTGCGAGTTAAGTCCCTTGCAAACATTAAAATGAATATTATGTTGATTATGTGGTTGTTTCAGGATTTGAAATTTAAATATTGAGCACAACTCACTACTGGCAATGCTGATCGCATTCTGGTATGAACCTAAGGCCTATCCACGTCAATATGAAAGAACTATACTCGAGTTTCGCTCTCGTTTGAGCTCGTCAGAAGTGCATATCCCTGACCGGATCCGGAAACAGTCCCGGAACACGCGTGTGAAGCGGGTGTGTAACCACGCGGCACACACTGGACACACCAAATTATCACAACAGAATACCACAACGCTACCCATCGTAGGCTATGCTCAAGATTGCCCAATCGCCGCGACTGACGTCCGTCAATCGATGGGATCCGAACGATCAGGACTTCTCAATGGCAAGGAACACCAGGCCTCCTAACCTACGATGGGTAGCGTTGTGGTATTCTGTTGTATATGTATATTCTGACACACGTAGGGCTCCAGTGGATTAATAGGGTCAGCTGATTGTGTCAGCTGATAATGTCAGCAGATTAGCATGTAATGTCAGCAGACTGGCATGTAGGGTCAGCCGATTAGCAACAGGGTTCAACTGATTAGAATCTGGGGTCAACATATGAGCATGGTATCGACTATACGATCATGGCTGCCTCCACGAGAGGTATATAATGACAACAGAACCACATCAACACACACTCAAGGATCAAGTATACAGAGATCGCCAGTTTGACCGATAATTGCCTGTGAAGTCAGGTCTGCAGCTATTGACACAAACAGTGCAGGAGAAAAAAATATTGAATCATTGAAGAAGTTAGAAATAAACTGCCACAGGAAGCCCATCAATACCAATCATTCGTGAGTCGGTTACATTGGCAGAATGGATAAGAGCACTTGCTCTTACAACTTCCGGTGTGCTGATGCCGAGGTAGCGGGTTCAACCCCTATACCGGTCAGTTGTACTAAGATGTTGACTTCTCGTCCTTGACTTGGGAACATAAAATACAAGTACCTCAGAAGTCGGAGTGGGTTCGCCTGATGGCGAGGGACACTGGTAATAGGAAAAGCTAATCCATACTCAAAATCAGTCCTTTATCAAACTTTATCTGAGTCTGAATATATTTTCTTCTTTTTCTCCTCCTCCTCTTCTTCTTCCTCGTATGAAAGGGTTCATCTTTTACATTTCAGCACTCCTTCTGACATTTAGTGAAAGTGGCTTATTGCATACGTACTTTTCTTCTTATGAAATGTAGCTTCTGCTAGGCTTATCCTGGTCTTATTTTTGTCATGTATCTCCGATCTGAAGTTACCATTTCCCCGATTTGCCCAAAGCTAACAATACTAACATTAAAACAAAGGCTTTATTCATAATGTCTTTTGTTTATTGGTAAATATTACGATGCTGAAACCAGCACTCCACAAGTTGGGAGGCAACAGATGAATGCGCCATCAGTCTAGTATGTTGGTATAATCTAACTAGGTCTTCATGTCTGAAATGGCTGCTCCTAATGTTTCATTTTCCATCTCCTGTTTAGGAAAACAAAGAAATTAACGTGGAACCAGCAACCTGGTAGAAACATTTCAGTGTATAAAGAAAGGCGTCGAACAAGGTTGTGTAATGTCTCCTGATTTGTACACTGAACATACGAGTGACGTTCAGAAAGTAATGCAGCACTTTGTTATTTTCAGGAGCTGTTTATTCAAACAGCATGACATTTCTACACAATGTACATGGATATATCATGGAAACATCGGTATTATTCAACGTAATCCCCATCAGCTTCATGCCAGCGTGAAACAAGTGCCTGTATTTCTTGCCCGAACCAGATTTTGTTTTACCCATGTAGCCATTTCTTCGCTGCATGAATCACTTCAGTATCTTCAGACCTTGTCCCACGGCAGGACATCTTTAAGTGGACCAAACAAATGAAAATCAGAGGGTCCCAAACCGGGACAATAGGTTTGATGGGGTAGTACAGTGTGGTGACTGCTTCCTGTGTTGCCAGACGTGTGTTAAGACGCCCTGTCGTGAAGGAGAAGCAGGTCTGTTGGATTCTTGAACAGCCAAACTCTACGAAAACGTTGATTGAGTTTTGTCAATGTCATAATGTAAGTTTGCGAACTGATTATCTCTCCTCTTGGCATACCATCCACAAGAATCACACCTTCACTGACCCAAAATACGGTGATCATGACCTTTCCAGCTGAAGGAGTTGTCTTGAATCTCTTTCTTCGTGGTGATTGCGGATAACGCCACTCAAGTGACTGTCTTTTTGTCTCCAGTTCAAGATCATATGCCCAGGTTTCGTCACTTGTAATGATGTTAGCCAAACATTTTACTCCATCAGCATTGAAACCTTCCACCAATTCATAAGAAATTGCTTTCCTTTGCAATCGGTGGTCATTTATGAGAGTTCGAGAAACCCATCTTGCGCAAACCTGAGAACATTCGAGAGTTTTTATAACTGCATTTGCATTACCATTGCTGACTGACAGCTGTAAGGTCAATTGCTGAGTAGTGTTTCGCCTATCATTAAGAATAATAACCTCATCGCATCTCAACATTTCTGCGTTTGTGGCAGTGGCAGGAGGTCCACGGAGCGCTCGATCAAGCTGCCCCGTATCTTCACTTCCTGATTCTTTGATGCTCTGAACCCAGCGACTAACTGTACTCCTGTCGACTGCAAAACTTCCATAGACATCCACATACATGCTTGTGAATGTTTACAAGTTTTCTCCTCTGCAACGAGAAATTGTTACCACAATTTGCTGTTTATAACGTAAGTTGCTAACACGCTCCATTTCAATGGTTTAGAGCAGTCATATTACTTGGCCAGTTGGGTTGCAGTTTAGGACACACAATCAACACACGCCATATTTGAAGTGTGCAAGATTGGCTTTAGTTTAAGTAATAGAAAGACAGAAGTCATGATGATATCAAAGAAACAGATTGTGACATGTAAAACAATGACTTTAATTTGGGACAAGTGCAGCAATTAAGATATCTAGATACATGGATAACATCAGATGGACGATGCATCACTGAGATAAAGAACAGAACAGTGTAAGCAAAATAATGCATTCTATCAAATGAAGAACATTTTGTGCAATAAGGCATTGTCCATGAAAGTAAGAAAAAGTATGTTAAATATGTTAAATAGAACCAATTTTAACATATGGCTGCGAATCATGGACAATTAATAAACATACGAAAAAGTCAACGGAAGCCGTGGAGATGTGGTTTTATAGAATGCTGAAAATTGGACAACCAAATTAGCACCCTGGACAATTTGAGGGCGGCTATGTCGCAAAAATAATTTACCACAAGAAGCGGTCATCATTTTATGGCAAAATTATGAGAAAGAAGCGGTCATCATTTTATGGCACAATTATGAGAAGACAAAAACTGGAATATGTTGTGACAACCAGAAATATTGTACAAAATGAGATAGAAGAAGACAGCATAAGAAAATTCGTGATAGTCTTGTGTCATGGTACGGAAGGGAGTCAACACATGACTTGATCCATGCCGTCGGAGATCGCAATTTGTGGAGAGGGATCATCACCCACGCCAGCCGGCAAGGAACTGAATGATGATGATGAAGTATATCATCTTTCTTCCTGACCATGTCTTGCCATAGTTATCTGTTGGTGCTGCACACTTTAATGTGTTTAATCCTCTGTCTGTCCTCATTGATATATCTGTGTATGACTGTTTCATCAACGACGTATGGTTTACCGTTTCTTTTTGTGACAATATTTCGTACTCATGTACATACTAATTCTAATTATCCTCATCATAAAAGAAAACAAGGGAGTTAAAAGGCCCAAGGATCGAATTGCACCGAGTTTGATCCCATCTAGCTGATCTCTATCCAGAGACCGGCTAACTGGCTTCTGAAAGAGACGCGCACACCAGTTTCCGTGGTTTCCGTGACGACCCCTAGGGATCCTTGAAAAAAAAAAAAAACACTTATTAATCGGATGAAGGGGTCCGGAAACAAACCCACGTTTTTCTGATCGCGAGAAGGACTGCTGAAGCCAACTGGCCACGGAACACCCCCCCCCCGGCCTTCTCCCCACCCCCAATCATTATTATCTCCCACCCAGGTGACGCTAGGCGCTTTCATTTCTCTCTACATATTTCAGCCCTTGAATTCTCCCATGCCACCGTCTCTAACCGTCCAGCATAATTTCTCTTTCTCCGATTGCTCTTCTACCACCGATCTTTCCTGTTGTCACATTTTTCAAATAAATCTCTTCTCATTATATGACCAAATAATGTTGCCCTAATAATAATAATAATAATAATAATAATAATAATAATAATAATAATAATAATAATAATCTATCAATTTTGCCGTCAAGCATCCGTGACAAGGAATGGGTGACGTTCCATGGCACTAGATAGTCTCAATTCGTGTGACTGTATCATGTCTTTGATTTCGTCAATACATTTTCTCTTCGGGCGTGTTCTTGCTTTTGTCTCAGATCTGCTTTGATGTAGCTCCTGTGCTTGTAGTCGATGGTGTTGTAAGAGGCAGAGTCAGTGAGGCCAGTTGGGTAGAGTTAATAATAATATTATATGACATGTTCTGGAGTTTGCTTGATTGAGTGCTCCATATTTATAAGAGGCAGATTCAGTGAGGACAGTTGGGTAGAGTTAATAATAATATTATATGACATGCTCTGGAGTTTGCTTGATTGAGTGCTCCATATTTGTAAGAGGCAGATTAAGTGAGGACAGTTGGGTAGAGTTAATAATAATATTATATGACATGTTCTGGAGTTTGCTTGATTGAGTGCTCCATATTTGTAAGAGGAAGATTCAGTGAGAACAGTTGGGTAGATATAACAGAGCACCATCTCTGTTAGTAGTTTAGGAGATAGATGGTGTGAAATAGAAAAGGGTTTGGGAAATGAATAAGTGATAAATGATGCACGCGTGAGCACAATTGAACGAGTTGTTAGGGAAGCTCACGCGTGACGTTTGAAGATAAACATGTTGTTGTTTGTCCATCAAGAATGATGATGACCATTCATTTCATCCAGTGGGGTTGAAGGTGTGGAGCCGTGGGTTCTAAGATGGCTGATAAGGCATATTTTGGCTCGAAATGTTCTTTGACAATGTGGGCAAGGAATGCTTGACGTTTCTGGAGGAGGATTTCCTGCAGTAGTTTTTCTGTCCTGCCTTTTCTTCACAGCTCTTGCAGTCCTGGTTGCCTCACATATGACTGCACCCTTGCGTAATGATGCACGCCACGAATTTCGGTCTCTGGCTGCAGCCTCCCAGGTGTCATGATGAATTCCAAAAGCCTTCAGTGAAATTTTCAGAGTGTCTTTAAAGCGTTTCCTCTGGCCACCTTGGGAGCGTTTACCACAACGCAGTTCGCTGTAAAAAATTCGTTTAGGGAGCCTGTGATCTGGCATGCGAGTCAAGTGACCAGCCCAGCGAATATGATTCTTCATCAGTAGAGTGTGGATACTGGGCATGGAGGCTCTTTCTAGGACTTCAGTGTCTGGAATCTTGTCTTGCCATTTAATCTTCAGAAGCTTCCTTAGGCAGACTTTATGGAAGTGGTTTAATTTCCTAGCGTGTCGCTGATAAACAGTCCACGTTTCACAAGCATATAGTAGGCCTCTTTCAGTCCTGAAGGACTATAGAGTTGTGCCGCTTGGGAGGTGCCTGGCAGCACCGCTGGTGACTGTATAGTCCAATTCGAGAATAACAATCTCTGTCACAGTTTCCGCATCTGTGAGACGAGGCAAGTCCCGCAGTAAGTGACTGCTCTTTGAGTCTGTGTCGTCTCTCCTCAGTTTTTTGGATCAGATTGCGCTCAAAGAGCACCAGTCCGTTTCGTACATCTCTTCTCCAGGAGCATCTGTCTGTTGCAACTCTCTCCCACGTGTCTGGATCTATTCCAATGGTTTTCATATCTTGTTTACACACATCCCTATATCGCATTTGGGGTCTTCCGGTTGGCCTCTTTCCTGTGGCTAGTTCTCCGTAAAGGAGATCTTTGGGAATACGTTCGTCCTCCATTCGAGATACGTGGCCCAACCACCGGAGGCGTCTCTGCTTGAGGAGGGTGTGCACTGTGGTAATATCTGCTCTTTCAAGCACCTGTTTGTTTGTTATGTGGTCTTTCCATGTTATGCCCAGGATACGTCTCAGACATCTTATGTGGAAGGAATTCAACTTCCTTTCCTGTCTTGAGTACAGGGTCCAGGATTCAGACCCGTAGAGTAGTGTGCTAACAACACAAGCTTTATATACTTGAGCTTTTGTACGCTCTGTTAGTCTATTATTCTCCCAAACTCTTTTAGCTAGCCTGGAAAATGTTGTGGCTGCCTTTCCAATGCGTCTGTCGATTTCTGTCTCTAATGAAAGATTATCTGATATTGTCGATCCCAGATACACAAAATCGTGGACGACTTTCAATTCATAATTAGAGATTTTGATTGACGGAGGCGCATCAGCATCTTGTTCCATCACCTGTGTTTTATTTAGGCTAATGGTGAGCCCAAAGTCTTTGCAGGCAGCTGCAAAACGATCTATGAGCCTTTGGAGATCTTCTGCTGTATGAGTAGTCAGTGCTGCATCATCTGCAAAAAGTAGTTCTCTTACGCATCTTGGTCTTATTTTGGTCTTTGCCTTGAGTCTTGATGGGTTAAAAAGTTTGCCATCAGATCTTGTGTGGAGGTATATGCCTTCAGTGGCAGTCCCAAATGCTTGCCTTAAGAGAACAGCAAAGAAGATACCAAAGAGTGTAGGAGCAAGCACGCATCCCTGCTTTACTCCGCTGCTGATGCTGAATGACTGGGATGTTGAGCCGTCAAATAAAATGGTCCCCTGCATGTTTTCGTGGAATGATTTCACGAGACTAAGAAGGGTGGGTGGACATCCAACCTTTTCAAGGACCTTAAAAAGGCCGCTTCTGCTCACGAGGTCAAATGCCTTTGTGAGGTCGATGAAGGCTATATATAATGGCTTCCTCTGTTCTCTGCACTTCTCTTGGAGCTGCCGGAGTGAGAAAATCATATCGATGGTGGACCTGTTGGGTCTAAATCCGCACTGCGATTCGGGGTAGATTCTTTCAGCAAGAATGTGTAATCTTTTAAGGATTACTCTGGCAAAAATCTTGCCTGTAATGCTGAGAAGGGAAATGCCGCGATAGTTGTTGCAGTCGCTTCTGTCGCCTTTGTTTTTATAAAGGGTAACGATGTTTGCGTCTTTCATATCTTGTGGTATTGATTTTTCTCTCCAGCAGAGCTGTAATATTGCATACAGTTCTGGGATGATTGTTTCTTTGCTACATTTTAAAATTTCAGGTGGAATACTATCTTTTCCAGGTGCCTTGCCGGATTTGAGAGAGTCTAGTGCTTCGCTGATTTCTGTGAGGCAAGGTTCGTTATCCAAGGCATGCATGGCGGACTGTTGATCGATGGCTTCCAGAGCTTCTTCGCTGACAGTGTTATCCACTGAGTACAGCTCCGAGTAGTGTTCTACCCAGCGATCCATTTGTTTCGCTCGATCTTTTATGATTACCCCCTCAGTTGATCGTAAAGGGGCCATCTTATTTTTTGATGGACCGACAGCTTGCTTGATGCCCTCATACATTCCTCTTATATTTCCAGTGTCTGCACAAGTTTGAATTTGAGCAGAGAGCTGTAGCCAGTACCTGTTTGCACATCTTCTTGCCATCTGTTGTACTCTATTTCTGGCCGTTCGCAATGCCTGCAGTGTTTTCTCTGAAGGTGATGTTTTATACATCGAGAATGCATGTCTCTTTATCTCCAGGACTGGGAGCATCTCTTCAGAGTGTGCTTCAAACCAGTCGGTTGACTTAGTTTGCTTCTTGCCAAATGTTGATAGTGCTGTATTGTAGATGGTGTCGCGAAAATGACTCCATCTCTCAGTGGAATCTCCGTCTGTGGGGCCGGGCAGAGTATCCGCTAGAGCCTGCATGAATTTGTTGACCTTCTCTTTATTTTGGGTGCCACTGGTGTCAATGCGTGGTCTTCCTTCTGTTCGGCTTCTGTAGATTCTCTTAGGCTTTATCTTCACCTTGCTGGAGACGAGTGAATGGTCGGTGTCGCAGTCAGCACCATGATAGCTGCGAGTCATCCGTACATTGCGGAGGTTGCTGCGTTTAGTGAGCACCAGGTCGAGTTGGTGCCAGTTCTTTGATCTGGGGTGCCTCCATGACACCTTGTGTTGAGGTTTCGTGTCAAAGAAGGTGTTCGTCACGCACAGATTATGGTGGCTGCAGAATTCCAAGAGACGTTGTCCATTGTCATTGATCTTCCCAACGCCAAACTGTCCTAGACATGAAGGCCAAGATTCGTGGTCGGAGCCAACCCTGGCATTGAAATCCCCCAGGATAAAAAGATGTTGTTTCTCTGGTGTTTCACTGACTTCTTTGCTAAGGTCGTCATAGAACTTGTCTTTAGATTCTGATGCTGCAGTTAGTGTTGGGGCGTAAACGCTTATAATACTAACTGGGCCTGCCTCTGTCTGGAGTTGGAGCTTCAATATTCTTTCAGTGCCATCACTTGGTGGTATGATGGAATTGAGTAGCTTGTTTCTGATAGCGAAGCCAACTCCATGCTCCCTGGTCTCTCCGCACGGCTTGCCATGCCAGTAGAAAGTGAAGTCCCTCTCCTTGATGCTTCCAGATTCTTGGAGTCTGGTCTCTTGCAGGGCGACAATGTCTATCCCCAGTCTTAGCAGTTCGTTGTTTATCACTGCAGTTTTGCGGGCATCCACAATCTCATTTAGATCGTCTGAGATGCCAGGGGTCATGGTTCTTACGTTCCATGTTCCCAGCCTTAGGGCCGGTTGTTTTGTTTTTTTCTTGCTGTTAGGTGTATAGATTGCGGTCCATGTGTCAGGATTTCCCCCTAAGCTCCACACACCCTCAGGAGCAGATGAACCGTGGCGAGACAACACCTTATTGACTGGGGGCTGCCCAGCTTAGGCGGGCGGTAGCTGTCTAGTGAGATACGATGATCTCTCCCACCGTCGGAAGTAGCCCCTGGCGCCTTGCTCTACGCCAATCGAGCATTAAGACTTATAACCGGCAAATGCTACTTCCCGTGTTGTGTCACCGCTTTACGCGGTGCTGAAGTGACCTCTTCAGGGCACAAGCCTGGGCAATGGAAATCGGAGAACCAGCTGTTGCCCAGTAGCAGGTTCCCCCTCTCCACGTCGCCGATGTTGACCAAGGGAAAGGCAGTAGCCAATGCAACTTGGCATCGGTGCCGTCGCAGGAGTTGCCAGAACTATGTTGTTTACAACATGGAACTGCCTTAGGGACTCCATCTCCGGATTTGTCCTCAGGGTTTACTCCCGAAGCCTTTCCCATATGGGTATACCCGCAAGGCAGCGGAGGTTTGAGATTTAGAGTTCCCTCTCTTAGAAGAGATACCAACCAAGGCTGACGAGCCTCCTCTACCCGGGAATCAATAAGGAGGGAAGTCTACCATTCTTCCTTCCTGGCAGTGACCATACTGATCGGATGACCGTAGCCATTGTCTCTACTGAGAGATCCTCTGCCCACCGTCACTGACTTGAAACCATAACCAACAACTATCTGTCGGCTGCTCCCAAGTCCAATCCACCACCTGCTCCCATGGCTTCACGTTACCCTGTTGGGGGGGCTAAACGGGTACTCCACCTTGCCCAAGGGTGTCCCGTAGGCTAGCGGAGGGAAGGAGGCACCTTACTTCTAGTGTGGATAATACAACTGCTTTGTAGACTTTTAGCTTTATTTGCAGGCTTATTCCAGTTCTGTCCCATACATTCTTGTACAGTCTGCCAAAGGCCGCACTGGCCTTGGAGATTCTTGCATTCACTTCGTCATCAATTGTGGCAGCTTGTGACACAGTGCTGCCAAGATAGGTGAATTTGTCCACAACACTTAGTCTATGATCATTCACTTTGATATTCGGTACAGTGTGATTATTCCCTGGAGCTGGCTGGTGCATAACTACAGTCTTCTCCAATTTGAAATTGAGCCCAAAGTTGGCACAGGCATGTGAGAAAGCTGAAACATTATGTTGCATGTCCGCCCCCGAGTTGGCGTACAGAGCGCAATCATCAGCAAACAGGAGCTCTCTGACGGTGTCGCTGTTAATTTTGGTTTTAGCTTTCAGCCTTCTGAGATTGAATAACTTTCCATCCATACGGTGGTTGATGTTTATTCCAATGTCGTCATTTTCGAAGGCATTCATCAGCATGGCTGAAAAAATGAGGCTGAACAGTCTTGGTGCCAGGACACATCCTTGCTTCACTCCATTGGTAGATAAACATAGTTCAGTTCCAACTCGGCCTGCAATCTAACAAGAGGTGTTTTATGTTTTCAACTTGCTGTATACGTTTTTATACCTTGACTAATAAACCGACACATATACCCTTTGGCCGGAGCCTTGACTTCATGTATGCAGTTGCCTTCCGTTATGTTCAGACTCTGTTACAGTCTGAAATGGCACCATTTGGGTACCAGTTGGGTAGAGTTAATAATAATATTAATAATAGTGATTTATTTTCGTTCGCTCGGTTTGAACTCAAGCATAGTCTACACCTGTGCAACAGGATGCATTTTTAATGACTGTGCAGAGTTTGAAAATATTGTTGGTCCAAGTTTTGTATTTAACTATTATGTTGCATGAACTTTACAGAGGGTGATTACAAAACCTGGACGGGCAATATTTTCAAACACTGCAGCGTCATTAAAAATACATCCTATACTATTACTAGCAGTTGCCACTGCTAGTGGGTGCACTGGACTGATGTTTGTGTGTGTATTATCTTTACCTATAACCAGTTTCCCCCGCCATTACTCGTTGTATGTAATATAATGCGATAATACCCCCGATGTGGTAAAGGAATTACGATGGTAATTCGCAATCTCGTATACCACGTTCGAAACCCAGCTGTTGATCAATTGGAAGCAGACCGCCTTGCACTGGTTTTCATACAATGGTATGACTGATTGTTTAGAAAGCAAGAGCAAACTACCGAAAGTAAACTAGCCAATAAATCACTGTCAAAAATACCAGGGTTGACTGCGTTGTCCTGTAAAGGATATGCAACTAACTAGAAAATCACGAAGCTTGGAATTATAAACGGCCAACTCACAATGACATGTCGTCAACTCTGCAGTCACGTGGGTTAGACTTTTGGTGTTCGTGTTGATGTTTAGTCCCGTACAGAAGCAGCGTGACTTTGTTTAGTTTTCCGTGGTAGATGTATGCGGACCGGGATATATTCTGGGGACATGTTGGGGGGAAACACATCGTGATGAGCATGTGGTTTGTCAAATATAACGGTGACCGTAAGTAGATGTGTTGTGGAGATGGGAAACACATCGTGATGAGTTTGTGATTTGTCAAATATAACGATGATAATAAGTAGATGTGTTGTGGAAATGGGAAACACATCGTGATGAGTTTGTGATTTGTCAAATATAACGATGATAATAAGTATATGTGTTGTGGAGATGGTAAACACATTGTAATGTGATTTGTCAAATATAACGGTGATCATAAGTAGATAGATGTGTTGTGGAAATTGGAAACACATTGTAATGTGCATGTGATTTGTCAAATATAACGATGATAATAAGTATATGTGTTGTGGAGATGGTAAACACATTGTAATGTGATTTGTCAAATATAACGGTGATCATAAGTAGATAGATGTGTTGTGGAAATGGGAAACACATTGTAATGTGCATGTGATTTGTCAAATATAACGATGATAATAAGTATATGTGTTGTGGAGATGGTAAACACATTGTAATGTGATTTGTCAAACATAACGGTGATCATAAGTAGATGTGTTGTGGAGGTGGGAAACACATCGTGATGAGCATGTGAGTTGTCAGCGTAACGGTGAACAAATGAAGATCGTAAACGGATTAGAGTCATTAGACGTAGACAGTCAAATTTTTTTTGGGTACGTTAAGAGAAGAAATGAATTGGACAACTTGGTGGCACTGGCAAGATCAAAGGAAAGAGACCAAGGGGAAGACCGAGAAGCAAATACCTGGATGACTTGGCCACGTGGCATGGTCGAGACAGAAACACTGAGCTGATCCACGACTCTGGTGATCGAGTGATATGGCAAAACATGACCGCCCACGCTTATCGGTATGGCACATGATGGATGGATGATCATAAGTAGATGTGTTGTGGAGATGGGAAACACATTGTAATGAGTATGTGATTGGTCAAATATAACGGTGGTCATAAGTAGATGAGATGTGGAGGTGGGATAGAGTATGGATTCCATGTACAATGTTCAGGGTGTTTGTAAAGTTTCACTACACTTTGTATGTAGAACACATTTGATGACGTCAGTAAAAATATGCTCCAAAGTCCATCGTGAAGCAATATGCAGTGAATTGCTGTCGTCTGCTGGAGTAAGTCTATGGGGTTTCTTGAAAGGAAATGTTTACAAAAATGATGTACATACAACTGAGGACCTGAAAGAAGCAATTAGAATTACCATTCAAGAAATAACAACAGACACGTTGCAGAAGGTATTTGACAATATTAAGCAACGTGTAATAGTAGTGACTGATTGACTGACTGACTGACTGACTGGCTGACTGACTGACTGACTGATTGACTGACTGACTGACTGACTGAGCAACATGTAAGGTCATGTCTTGAAGCCCATGGTGGATGTTTCCAACACCTGTTATAATGGTACTTTCCATCTCCCCCAAAACAACGTTAGACCATAGCAGTAACTATTTAACGAATGTAATGCATTACCATATACTGGCTAACCATTCGCTATCGCGCTCTTGACGGCCTGTGCACTAGGTAAGCAAAATTTAAGGGGAAACAAATACCTCTTTTTCACGGGAACATAACATTCATTTTATTGTTTGCAAGGGACATAACTCGCATACGTTTTTCTAAAGAAGTAATTAGTTACATTAATTGTTAAATGTTTAATATAATGACACCACCTAATCAGAGTTAACGCAATAATTTAACATTCTAATGTTTGAAATAATTTACTGCTAAAAGTGATTAAAATGTACTTGTTAATGCAATATATACAATGTTTCAATACTGCAAGCTCCGTGCACGATGTTAACGACTGTCTCCCAATGGAGACATTGATGCTCTGGTTTCTCTTCACAACGTATAAATCATTCGATTACAGGCATGGACTTGCACTGCTACTGTATTTGGCAGAAGTACCATTGTTAATACATATATAATTCCAAAAATACTATATCTGTGCACAGTCCTAGATCCTCCACGTCAGACTGTCACAAACATAAACAAAGAGATTAGACGCTTTGTGTTTGGCAGCACCATCTACAGTATCAAACATACTACACTCATGCAAGACAAAACAGATGGAGGTATCTCCCTCCAAGACATAACAACCAAAATACAAGCACTTAGGATCAAACACGTACGTGATATCCTACAACACCCAGAAAAACACCCTTTAGCACACTATTACATTGGAATTAGGCTATCTTACTTAAAACCTATTAGGAATACATCCTCACATTACTTTGGCACTCTCCCAACGTTCTACAAAACATGTATTTCAGCCATTAAAGGGCACGAAAAATTACTGCTTTGTAGACGAAACGTCCAAGAATCAGAAGAGCACATCTATTACGAATGCAACACAATCATGCCAACAAGACATCTCCTACAAAACATCCTAAACACTCATACCAAACAAAGAACAGATGTTTACAAAGCAATCATGATAAATTCCATTCCTTACTCCACACAAGACATCCACACAAAGCTACTTGTTCTATTGGCAGAGTACAGAAATCTTGTATGGACATTAAGGAACAAAGCACTATACAATTACAGAACAATCAACAAAGAAATTGTCCAACAACTTTATCAACAAAAAGTCGCAAACATTCTAATCTTAGCCCCACAAGCGCAAATCTCGTAAAAGATTTGGCTGAAGACAGCACATATTACAGAAGAAGCAAATAACTTGTTTTATACAAAGGATACTACAACTGTAAATGTGTTTATTGATGGTATTAATAATCTTACAATTATATTATTATTATTAAAAATACTATTATTATTACTGCAACTATTATTATTAATTTTCCCATTATTATATTTGAATGTGCAACATGAAATATATTGTGGATGGGTGTCTATGAGTGTGTGCGCGCGCGCGTGCGTGCGTGTAACAGCCTTTAAACCAAGTCGGTATCTCAAGTATTAAAATGATGTTATATGGTGATGATATGTTTCAAAAGAAAAATATGCACCACCATGTATAAACAAATTGAATAAGCCCTTTAAGTACCCAGTAAGCTAAGGTGGCTTTTAGTGGCCAGGTTTTAATTCCTTCCCATTGTATATGAAACCCAGACACTATCACAACTTTGGACCAATTATCTCCCTGGAGACAGGCCATGGACTCTAATTACTAGTAGTAAATCCCTGATTCTTGTTCCCCAAACAAAAGGTATCATGGACTAGAGGTTCACCCTGTAATTTGTCATCAGGCAACAACACCAACGACCTTCGTCTGAGTAGCTAAGGGACCCAGAAATTACAAAGAAGCCACATTTTAATGGAAATGATAGTTTAAAGTTTATTGTCCAAGCGCGGGGCATTTAAATGTACTGCGGTCTCCAGAAAGCACGAGATTGTGTGTGTGTGTGTGTGTGTGTGTGTGTGTGTATGTGTGTGTGTGTGTGAGAGAGAGAGAGAGAGAAAGAGAGAGAGAGAGAGAAAGTAAGAGAGAGAGAGAGAGAGAGAGAGAGAGAGAGAGAGAAAGAAAGAGGAGAGAGAGAGATGGACAGGTGTTTCATGCATTCCGCTTGCGGAAGTGGAAGTGAAGCATATGCAAGGAATGTGTATCTACATGCACTATGCCACAAATGTCATATTATCAAAACTGTATATATGTATGTATATGTTTTAAATGTCACACTTAACACTAACAAACGGCAACGCTCTGTAATATACACAAACAAAAGAAACACACACTACAACTTGTAAATACACATTGCTTTGTATGAAATAAAAGTTGAAAAAAAAAGATTTAAAAAAAACAAAAACAAAAAAAAAAAGTCGTTGTTTAAACAAAAATGTGTTCAAGGAATGGAATATGCTAATGGGTAAATTTCCTATGTTGTAAACACAAAATATCACAGATATCTCTAGAGTAAACACAAGTACTCTTCTTTCTGATTTTAAAATTTAGTACACATGAGTGCTAGGAAGAAACAAGAAGATGTGAGTGAATAATGAATGAATGAATACAAAACCACATATGTTTACCAAACCAATGAGATGTGCTAATACAGATGCTTGTTTACTTTTGACCAAAAAAAAAAAAAAAAAAGAGGAAGGGAAAAAATAAATGTACCCTTACAACAACAACAACAAAAAAATAAAAAAAACATAAGCAAGGAGAAAAAGAAAACCAACTCCTTTTACTTCTACCATTTATGAAACATTGCATGTTTGCAATTATATGTACCTGCTATGCTATGCTAACACCATCCCTAGGAAAATCATTCTAGCAAATGGAATCACAGTTTTGGAAAGTGGGATCATTATAACTATTATTATCTTTGCTGTTACTATCAGTACTGTTATCACCCTTAGTAGGTTAATGTTTGTCATCATTATTATTGATGTATTTGGTTTTATTTGCATTATTATTATATTTACCTTTATTAATATATAACCTCATCTCCCATGTGACCCCCCCCCCCTCCCCTTGTTCATGGTTTGTTTGTTGCCTTTGCTGACACCCTCACCTTTTGGTTCCAAAAATATCCTGCCTTTACAATCATTACCCATTAGTGTGGTGGGTCAAATGGGTGAGAGTGTGACAATGGAAACAAAAATGGAAAGGTTTTATCCTTCTCCCTATCTACCCCCCTTCACATGTAAATATGCCCAATGAATAAAATATACACACGTCACATACACGCCCACATGCAACGCTCCGTAAACACACCTACACAAATACTAAATACACAGAACGCATGTAACAACACAAACATTATAAATGCAACCACTACCCTTTCTGCCTTGTAAACCCCGATACTGTTTACACCTCCCATTCATACCATCTTGATACCGTTTGTTTGTTGATTCTGCTGCCGCCATCTCCGACCGGTTCAGACATTTCATACTGCCAGTTTCATGATTGCCGGTCTCTCTGGCCGAGGGGTTACAACACTTTCTCCGTAATTCCGTTTATCACGCAGAGTCTCGTTGCGGGCGAGAGCTGGGAGCGGTTCGACCCCCGCTGGTGACTTGCGGTATAACTGAGCCGGCCGCTCAGAAAGCAATGGCAAACTACTGAGCGTAATCTTGCCAAGAAATCAACAGACAGCTGAAAGATGCTGCTGTTGACAGCGATGTCCTGTAAAGGATATGCGAATTTAAAAAAAAAGTTTCATCATTACCGAGTGGTGGTGATGGAATTGGAGGTTTTAGAGCCGACAGGAGAGGGAGGCAGCAGGGGAAATAATATCGGTGCACTATCATCATGCTGTTGTTTCTGCAAGGTTTTACCCTACAACAAATTCAATGTAGAAATGTTAAAATGTATAAAATATTTGTATTTTTTGCGCATATGTCACCTACACGCCCACATGCAACGCTCTGTAAAAACACAAACAATACACTTTGCAACGATTTTAACACTCAATAAAAGTTTAAAAAAAAAAAAAATGCAGATCCTGTACGCCTTGTTGTGCAACAGGTGAGCTAGAGTTTTCGACATGCTGAGTATTCCTTCCGTTTCTGCGGATGCTTAGATATAAATCCGCCTCAACACCCCGTGGGATGTAGATTTTGATACCATTATTTTGGTTTCTTCTCGGTGAGCGTTGGCCTCACGGCCGCAGGAAAACAGTTGTCCAAAACATTGTGCGATGTAACCCCAGCTTTTGCTTATAAGCTGTCTAGTTTCTCTTCACAACGTATACATCTTTCGTGTTTTAGATTTTCATTGTGGTAATATTTCCGGAACTTCTTCAACAGCAGCCATGGCACCAGTTGACAGCATGGAATCCGTGAACATCGACCGTTTTCTCGAGGGGTCACCGCTTCACAAGAGAGGTACGTTAGTTCTTACTATTACCGGACCTGGCGTGGCGGCCAAAGGCACGCCCCTTTTAATTGCCAGCACGTTGCTCGGCCCATGCGGGGTGCCTGCTGGCGGAGTAGCGGACATTTACCGATACGAGACATCCACGCGGTGGTTTGCAAACCTAACACAAGCTGACCATGTGACAGTTTACAAAGGCCTGCATAGCAAGAAGATAAAACTGCCGACGGAGGGAGTAGAGTTGTCGATTGAACATTTTGAAACAGAACGAGAACGCGTGACGATTCATTGGCTTCCCAACACGATTCCTCCAGAGGGAGTCAAGTTCATTGTGAAACAGACAATTGGTGACGAAAATGCGGAAGTATTCCGCATTCAGTACGGTGGCGGAAAGTGGGGAGTCCTGTGTACCCCGACAAAACCAATACCACACAACCAGCACTCATAGCGGGGAGTACGAAATGCATTTGTGACCCCTACGCCACAGAGCGTGTCTCTTTAGAACGAAGTAATACTGAGAGACATCAAACAAAGAGAGGCCAGGAATATGCATTGGAGCTTATAATACAAACAATCTGTGATGTGATGCAGTATTAAGGGTGAAAAATGCAAAAGATTTGCAACTTTTGGACGTTGTAGATACAGAGAGTGCACACACACACACAAAGGTTTCGTTGAATATGAAGACAACAGACACAATTGTTATATCAAAGAAAAAGGTGACACCAAAATGTGACATTACAGTATATGAGAAAATGTTTAACAATATTTATAAAGTGAAAAACCTAGGTCCAGTTATAACATCAGATGGAATATAATTGACAAAAAAGCTATAATTCTGAAAGATTAAAAGTATCTTATGCAAAAACATCACTTTCATTGAATGCAAGAAAGTGCTGAAATGTTATATAGAACCTATTTTACTTTATGGCAGTGAATAATGGAACGTGGGTGAACACATTAGGAAGAGCATAGAGGCAATGGAGATGTGGTTCCTGAAAAGAATGTTGAAAATTCCTTGGACTGTCAGAGTAACTAACAACGACTGTCTGAAAGAGGCTAGTGAAACTAGAATATTATATACAGCTATAAGAAAGAGACAAACAGCTTTCTTTAGTCATGCAATGAAAAGGGAGGCATTTGGAGAACATCGTGACAACTGGAAAGATCGAGGGGAAGAGAGGCAGAGGCAGACCGAGAGAAATGATGCTGGATGGACTGAGACGGTGGTATTGAGGAATATCATCAACAGGATTGATCCAGAACACCAAAGACCGAGATCTGCGAAGAGACTTGAATGCCCATTCCAGTTGGCAGGGCACTTGATGATGATGATGATGATGCCAAACTTAAATAAAGTCCTGACAACTTGCCAGTTTTAATATTTACATGTAAACTTTAAAAACATTCATCTTTTCTCCTATATGAAACAGCTGAAGATGATCATCGCTAAACAGGCCAAGGTTATCAAAGACCTGGTCTCGAGATTTCCTGAAGGCAGCTGATGCGACCTTACAAAACGTCATCACAGTTGTTGATGATAGTTTCTTCTCACATGGAAGCTGGTTAGCAAGTTGGTTATCAGTCTGACACATCAAAATTGGTGGCTGAGTAGTTGGGTTTTCAAAAAAAATGAATCCAACAAGAGTTAAAGGGAGAAACAGCAAGCAAGATCTTAATATACCAGTTTGTTTCATTCCAAGTTGTCGCATCCTGCAGCAGTCAAGATCTTTCTTATTTGTCTCCCATGTTTCAGCAAGTGAATCAGTACAATCATCTCGGAACAGTCATAACATCTGATAGAACAGTGGTTCTCAACCGGTGGGGAATTCCCCCCAGGGGGGAATTTTAGGGTTTCGAAGGGGGGGGGGGGATTAAGATTATTTCAAGATAGCGTTAATATAAGAATTGATTACTTAATATTGTTTATTCCCTCCGCACTTTACAGTTCTGTACTTCTCGCCCTTCTGAACTTCGTTTTATGACGTAAGTAGACCCGCAAATCACTTTTTATGTAGACATCTAAACTTGTTCTTGTATGTGGTATTAAATTTAGCTTCCATTTTTACGTATACTGTGTAAAAAAAAAGGGGGGGGGGATTTATAGGGGAAAAATATCAAAGGGGGGAATGACATTCTGAACATATGATGAAGGGGGGAATGGGCCAAAAAAGGTTGAGAACCACTGTGATAGAAGATGCCTTGAAGAGATTAGAACAAGAATCGCCCAAGCGAAGGTAGCCTTTTGCAGGATGGAAAACATACTGACTAATAAAACGGTGTCATTTGCAAGGAGAAAAAGAATGTTGAAGTGTGACATAGACCCTGTACTTTGTATGGATGTGAAGCTTGGACAATGAGCAGACAAGTTGAAAAACATATGGTCGTGTAAATTTGGTTTCTGAGGAAATTGTAAAAAATACAATGGACACACAGAAAAACCATTGACCAAGTCCTACAAGAAACAAATGTAAACCGTAAACTGATTTAGAGAAATTAGACGTAGACAGTCACAATTATTTTGACACCTTATGAGAATAAATAAATTGGAGAACTTGGTGACAACTGGCAATATTGAGGGGCAAAGAACAAATGGACGGCAGAGAAGTAAATACCTAGATGGCTTGGCCACATGACATGGTCAAGACAAGAACACAGAGCTGATCTACGAATCTGGTGATCGTGTGAGATGGTGAAAGATAATCACCCACGCTTATCTGCATGGCACATGATGATGATGTTTGAGCTGGTGGTTGAGTGGTGAGGTTTGCAGTCTCAAAGGTTAGAACTGCTGATTGAGTGATTAAATCATTAACTCCCATATCAGCGCTGTTTACGGAGTGAATAAATCATTAACTCCCATGTCTGTGCTGTTTACAGAGTGATTAAATCATTAACTCCCATGTCAGTGCAGTTTACGGAATGATTAAATCATTAGTCTCCCATGTCGGTGCTGTTTACGGAGTGATTAAATCATTAGTCTCCCATGTCAGTGCTGTTTACGGAGTGATTAAATCATTAGTCTCCCATGTCAGTGCTGTTTACGGAGTGATTAAATCATTAACCTCCCATGTCAGTGGTGTTTACGGAGTGCTGTTTACGGAGTGATTAAATCAATAGTCTCCCATGTCAGTGCTGTTTACGGAGCGATTAAATCATTAGTCTCCCATGTCAGTGCTGTTTATGGAGTGATTAAATCATTATCTCCCATGTCAGTGCTGTTTACGGAGTGATTAGATCATTAGTTTCCCATGTCAGTGCTGTTTACGGAGTGATTAAATCATTAACCTCCCATGTCAGTGGTGTTTACGGAGTGCTGTTTACGGAGTGATTAAATCAATAGTCTCCCATGTCAGTGCTGTTTACGGAATGATTAAATCATTAGTCTCCCATGTCAGTGCTATATACGAAGTGATTAAATCATTAGTCTCCCATGTCAGTGCTGTTTACGGAGTGATTAAATCATTAGCCTCCCATGACAGTGTTGTTTACGGAGTGTTTAAATCATTAGTCTCCTATGTCGGTGCTGTTTACGGAGTGATTAGATCATTAGTCTCCCATGTCAGTGCTGTTTACGGAGTGATTAAATCATTAGCCTCCCATGTCAATGCTGTTTACGGAGTAATTAAATCATTAGTTTCCCATGTCAGTGCTGTTTACGGAGTGATTAAATCATTAGTCTCCCATGTCAGTGCTATATACGGAGTGATTAAATCATTAGTCTCCTATGTCAGTGCTATATACGGAGTGATTAAATCATTAGTTTCCCATGTCAGTGCTGTTTACGGAGTGATTAAATCATTAGTTTCCCATGTCAATTCTGTTTACGGAGTGATTAAATCATTAGTCCCCCTTGTCGGTGCTGTTTACGGAGTGATTTAACCATTAGTCTCCCATGTCAGTGCTGTTTACGGAGTGATTAAATCATTAATCTCCCATGTCGGCGCTGTTTACGGAGTGATTAAATCATTAGTCTCCCATGTCAGTGCTGTTTATGGAGTGATTAAAGGACTTTGCCAAAAGTGCTTTGCAGGGTTATGATTCGGTATCCATTAAGTCTGGAGTGATCCTTACCTGGATTTGGGAATGGGACCAGGTAGCTGGGGGTATTTCCAACGTATTCAGGCTTAGATTGAAACAAAAAGCCATCTCCTCAAAGTCCCCATCCTTCATGTTACTCATATGGGCGTACCTACCACCCCGTCCGGGCCTGGCGCTGTGTCTTTGGCCCTTTTCGGTACCTGTCTAATATCCTCCACCGTAACCGCATAGTCCTCCTGTCTAGTGACCTGTGACAAGGCTTCTGTTACCAGATCTCTAATAGCTCTATCGTGCTGATCCGTCTGTTTTAAAAATCATGCCCCTTTGTCCTGGTCAGCTGTCATAGGTCGGTTATCATCATCATAAACGGTGCCATGTGTTCCAAGCATCGCCTGTCTGGTCATCTGCCGGTGCAGCTTACAGAATTTACCCAATGTCACATACCCGTCGACTTCATTTATAAATTGTTCCCACTTCATCTGCCGGTGCAGCTGACAGAACTTACCCAATGTCACATACCCGCCGACTTCATTTATAAATTGTTCCCACTTCATCTGCCGGTGCAGCTGACAGAACTTACCCAATGTCACATACCCGCCGACTTCATTTATAAATTGTTCCCACTTCATCTGCCGGTGCAGCTGACAGAACTTACCCAATGTCACATACCCGCCGACTTCATTTATAAATTGTTCCCACTTCATCCTTTTTGCTTCTGCTGCCTGGAGTTTACAATCCTGCATCTTTACGTTTTTATACCTTTCCGCCTCCTCCAATCCTGCGGCAAGGGAATTTGGTGCTCTCCGCACCCTCAGCCAATTCCTTATTGCCGCCATCTTTTCCTTCCATTATGTCACCACCTTTGTTGTCCACCATGGTGGTTGGGTGAAGAGTCTTCTTGTTGGTTTAGACCGTCTCTGTGATTGAAGGCGCCCAAGAGCGAAGAGTAGTCACAATCATAACTGAATCTCTGCGGGCTCTTATAGCCCTGACTGTACTGGACTTAGGTATCAGTACAGAGCAGGGTAGGTGGTCGCTTCCATGATCCCCAAGGACACTTCATTTTATGTCTGATGCCGCTTCTTGGGATACAAGTGCCAGGTCGATGACCATGTCGAGGTCCGCGGTCTCATTGCTAACCTAGTTGGTGTTCCATCATATAGACAGACCACATCTGTCTCAAGCAAGGTCTCAGGAAGAGCAGTAACCTGCCTGTTCTCTCCTAAACTGTCCTACTATTTTGAGCGTGTATTTAAGTCACCACATATCAGATACTGGTACCAGGGGTATCCACCGAACCTTTCAACCAGTCCCAAATATATATATATATATATATTCTTCTTCTTCTTCTTCTTCTTCTTCTTCTTCTTCTTCTTCTTCTTCTTCTTCTTCTTCTTCTTCTTCTTCTTCTTCTTCTTCTTCTTCTTCTTCTTCTTCTTCTTCTTCTTCTATCATCTTCTTCTTCCTCCTCCTCCTCTTCTTCTTCTTTTTTCTTCCTCCTCCTCCCCTCTCTTCCTCCTCCTTCACCTCCTCCTTCTCTTCTTCTTCTTCTTCTTCTTCTTCTTCTTCTTCTTCTTCTTCTTCTTCTTCTTCTTCTTCTTCTTCTTCTTCTTCTTCTTCTTCTTCTTCTTCTTCTTCTTCTTCTTCTTCTTCTTCTTCTCTCTTCTTCATCATCTTCTTCTTCCTCCTCCTCCTCTTTTTCTTCTTTTTTCTTCCTCCTCCTCCCCTCTCTTCCTCCTCCTTCACCTCCTCCTTCTCTTCTTCTTCTTCTTCTTCTTCTTCTTCTTCTTCTTCTTCTTCTTCTTCTTCTTCTTCTTCTTCTTCTTCTTCTTCTTCTTCTTCTTCTTCTTCTTCTTCTTCTTCTTGCTGCTGCTGCTGCTGCTGCTATCAACGTTTACTATCCGTCTATTCCAGCTTCTGTCACAAACAGGATAACTGGCTTGTAGGTATACACCGCTCCCCCCCCCCCCTCCCCCAGAGTTTGAGTCGCAGGGCCGCCCCAGCTGGCCAGCTTCCTCCCTCAATTGGGTGAAGTCAGGGCAATTTTGTAGGACATGTTCTGGAGTTTTATTGATTGAGTGCTCCATATTTGTAAGAGGCAGAGTCAGTTGGGTAGAGTTAATAATAATATTATATGACATGTTCTGGAGTTTTCTTGATTGAGTGCTCCATATTTGTAAGAGGCAGAGTCAGTTGGGTAGAGTTAATAATAATATTATATGACATGTTCTGGAGTTTTCTTGATTGAGTGCTCCATATTTGTAAGAGGCAGAGTCAGTTGGGTAGAGTTAATAATAATATTATATGACATGTTCTGGAGTTTGCTTGATTGAGTGCTCCATATTTGTAAGAGGCAGAGTCAGTTGGGTAGAGTTAATAATAATATTATATGACATGTTCTGGAGTTTGCTTGATTGAGTGCTCCATATTTGTAAGAGGCAGAGTCAGTTGGGTAGAGTTAATAATAATATTATATGACATGTTCTGGAGTTTTCTTGATTGAGTGCTCCATATTTGTAAGATGCAGAGTCAGTTGGGTAGAGTTAATAATAATATTATATGACATGTTCTGGAGTTTGCTTGATTGAGTGCTCCATATTTGTAAGAGGCAGAGTCAGTTGGGTAGAGTTAATAATAATATTATATGACATGTTCTGGAGTTTTCTTGATTGAGTGCTCCATATTTGTAAGAGGCAGAGTCAGTTGGGTAGAGTTAATAATAATATTATATGACATGTTCTGGAGTTTTCTTGATTGAGTGCTCCATATTTGTAAGAGGCAGAGTCAGTTGGGTAGAGTTAATAATAATATTATATGACATGTTCTGGAGTTTTCTTGATTGAGTGCTCCATATTTGTAAGAGGCAGAGTCAGTTGGGTAGAGTTAATAATAATATTATATGACATGTTCTGGAGTTTTCTTGATTGAGTGCTCCATATTTGTAAGAGGCAGAGTCAGTTGGGTAGAGTTAATAATAATATTATATGACATGTTCTGGAGTTTTCTTGATTGAGTGCTCCATATTTGTAAGAGGCAGAGTCAGTTGGGTAGAGTTAATAATAATATTATATGACATGTTCTGGAGTTTTCTTGATTGAGTGCTCCATATTTGTAAGAGGCAGAGTCAGTTGGGTAGAGTTAATAATAATATTATATGACATGTTCTGGAGTTTGCTTGATTGAGTGCTCCATATTTGTAAGAGGCAGAGTCAGTTGGGTAGAGTTAATAATAATATTATATGACATGTTCTGGAGTTTTCTTGATTGAGTGCTCCATATTTGTAAGAGGCAGAGTCAGTTGGGTAGAGTTAATAATAATATTATATGACATGTTCTGGAGTTTTCTTGATTGAGTGCTCCATATTTGTAAGAGGCAGAGTCAGTTGGGTAGAGTTAATAATAATATTATATGACATGTTCTGGAGTTTTCTTGATTGAGTGCTCCATATTTGTAAGAGGCAGAGTCAGTTGGGTAGAGTTAATAATAATATTATATGACATGTTCTGGAGTTTTCTTGATTGAGTGCTCCATATTTGTAAGAGGCAGAGTCAGTTGGGTAGAGTTAATAATAATATTATATGACATGTTCTGGAGTTTTCTTGATTGAGTGCTCCATATTTGTAAGAGGCAGAGTCAGTTGGGTAGAGTTAATAATAATATTATATGACATGTTCTGGAGTTTTCTTGATTGAGTGCTCCATATTTGTAAGAGGCAGAGTCAGTTGGGTAGAGTTAATAATAATATTATATGACATGTTCTGGAGTTTTCTTGATTGAGTGCTCCATATTTGTAAGAGGCAGAGTCAGTTGGGTAGAGTTAATAATAATATTATATGACATGTTCTGGAGTTTTCTTGATTGAGTGCTCCATATTTGTAAGAGGCAGAGTCAGTTGGGTAGAGTTAATAATAATATTATATGACATGTTCTGGAGTTTTCTTGATTGAGTGCTCCATATTTGTAAGAGGCAGAGTCAGTTGGGTAGAGTTAATAATAATATTATATGACATGTTCTGGAGTTTTCTTGATTGAGTGCTCCATATTTGTAAGAGGCAGAGTCAGTTGGGTAGAGTTAATAATAATATTATATGACATGTTCTGGAGTTTTCTTGATTGAGTGCTCCATATTTGTAAGAGGCAGAGTCAGTTGGGTAGAGTTAATAATAATATTATATGACATGTTCTGGAGTTTTCTTGATTGGGTGCTCCATATTTGTAAGAGGCAGAGTCAGTTGGGTAGAGTTAATAATAATATTATATGACATGTTCTGGAGTTTTCTTGATTGAGTGCTCCATATTTGTAAGAGGCAGAGTCAGTTGGGTAGAGTTAATAATAATATTATATGACATGTTCTGGAGTTTTCTTGATTGAGTGCTCCATATTTGTAAGAGGCAGAGTCAGTTGGGTAGAGTTAATAATAATATTATATGACATGTTCTGGAGTTTTCTTGATTGAGTGCTCCATATTTGTAAGAGGCAGAGTCAGTTGGGTAGAGTTAATAATAATATTATATGACATGTTCTGGAGTTTTCTTGATTGAGTGCTCCATATTTGTAAGAGGCAGAGTCAGTTGGGTAGAGTTAATAATAATATTATATGACATGTTCTGGAGTTTTCTTGATTGAGTGCTCCATATTTGTAAGAGGCAGAGTCAGTTGGGTAGAGTTAATAATAATATTATATGACATGTTCTGGAGTTTTCTTGATTGAGTGCTCCATATTTGTAAGAGGCAGAGTCAGTTGGGTAGAGTTAATAATAATATTATATGACATGTTCTGGAGTTTTCTTGATTGAGTGCTCCATATTTGTAAGAGGCAGAGTCAGTTGGGTAGAGTTAATAATAATATTATATGACATGTTCTGGAGTTTTCTTGATTGAGTGCTCCATATTTGTAAGAGGCAGAGTCAGTTGGGTAGAGTTAATAATAATATTATATGACATGTTCTGGAGTTTTCTTGATTGAGTGCTCCATATTTGTAAGAGGCAGAGTCAGTTGGGTAGAGTTAATAATAATATTATATGACATGTTCTGGAGTTTTCTTGATTTGAGTGCTCCATATTTGTAAGAGGCAGAGTCAGTTGGGTAGAGTTAATAATAATATTATATGACATGTTCTGGAGTTTTCTTGATTGAGTGCTCCATATTTGTAAGAGGCAGAGTCAGTTGGGTAGAGTTAATAATAATATTATATGACATGTTCTGGAGTTTTCTTGATTGAGTGCTCCATATTTGTAAGAGGCAGAGTCAGTTGGGTAGAGTTAATAATAATATTATATGACATGTTCTGGAGTTTTCTTGATTGAGTGCTCCATATTTGTAAGAGGCAGAGTCAGTTGGGTAGAGTTAATAATAATATTATATGACATGTTCTGGAGTTTTCTTGATTGAGTGCTCCATATTTGTAAGAGGCAGAGTCAGTTGGGTAGAGTTAATAATAATATTATATGACATGTTCTGGAGTTTTCTTGATTGAGTGCTCCATATTTGTAAGAGGCAGAGTCAGTTGGGTAGAGTTAATAATAATATTATATGACATGTTCTGGAGTTTTCTTGATTGAGTGCTCCATATTTGTAAGAGGCAGAGTCAGTTGGGTAGAGTTAATAATAATATTATATGACATGTTCTGGAGTTTTCTTGATTGAGTGCTCCATATTTGTAAGAGGCAGAGTCAGTTGGGTAGAGTTAATAATAATATTATATGACATGTTCTGGAGTTTTCTTGATTGAGTGCTCCATATTTGTAAGAGGCAGAGTCAGTTGGGTAGAGTTAATAATAATATTATATGACATGTTCTGGAGTTTTCTTGATTGAGTGCTCCATATTTGTAAGAGGCAGAGTCAGTTGGGTAGAGTTAATAATAATATTATATGACATGTTCTGGAGTTTTCTTGATTGAGTGCTCCATATTTGTAAGAGGCAGAGTCAGTTGGGTAGAGTTAATAATAATATTATATGACATGTTCTGGAGTTTTCTTGATTGAGTGCTCCATATTTGTAAGAGGCAGAGTCAGTTGGGTAGAGTTAATAATAATATTATATGACATGTTCTGGAGTTTTCTTGATTGAGTGCTCCATATTTGTAAGAGGCAGAGTCAGTTGGGTAGAGTTAATAATAATATTATATGACATGTTCTGGAGTTTTCTTGATTGAGTGCTCCATATTTGTAAGAGGCAGAGTCAGTTGGGTAGAGTTAATAATAATATTATATGACATGTTCTGGAGTTTTCTTGATTGAGTGCTCCATATTTGTAAGAGGCAGAGTCAGTTGGGTAGAGTTAATAATAATATTATATGACATGTTCTGGAGTTTTCTTGATTGAGTGCTCCATATTTGTAAGAGGCAGAGTCAGTTGGGTAGAGTTAATAATAATATTATATGACATGTTCTGGAGTTTGCTTGATTGAGTGCTCCATATTTGTAAGAGGCAGAGTCAGTTGGGTAGAGTTAATAATAATATTATATGACATGTTCTGGAGTTTTCTTGATTGAGTGCTCCATATTTGTAAGAGGCAGAGTCAGTTGGGTAGAGTTAATAATAATATTATATGACATGTTCTGGAGTTTTCTTGATTGAGTGCTCCATATTTGTAAGAGGCAGAGTCAGTTGGGTAGAGTTAATAATAATATTATATGACATGTTCTGGAGTTTTCTTGATTGAGTGCTCCATATTTGTAAGAGGCAGAGTCAGTTGGGTAGAGTTAATAATAATATTATATGACATGTTCTGGAGTTTGCTTGATTGAGTGCTCCATATTTGTAAGAGGCAGAGTCAGTTGGGTAGAGTTAATAATAATATTATATGACATGTTCTGGAGTTTGCTTGATTGAGTGCTCCATATTTGTAAGAGGCAGAGTCAGTTGGGTAGAGTTAATAATAATATTATATGACATGTTCTGGAGTTTGCTTGATTGAGTGCTCCATATTTGTAAGAGGCAGAGTCAGTTGGGTAGAGTTAATAATAATATTATATGACATGTTCTGGAGTTTTCTTGATTGAGTGCTCCATATTTGTAAGAGGCAGAGTCAGTTGGGTAGAGTTAATAATAATATTATATGACATGTTCTGGAGTTTTCTTGATTGAGTGCTCCATATTTGTAAGAGGCAGAGTCAGTTGGGTAGAGTTAATAATAATATTATATGACATGTTCTGGAGTTTGCTTGATTGAGTGCTCCATATTTGTAAGAGGCAGAGTCAGTTGGGTAGAGTTAATAATAATATTATATGACATGTTCTGGAGTTTTCTTGATTGAGTGCTCCATATTTGTAAGAGGCAG
Source organism: Cepaea hortensis (assembly GCA_963921405.1). Taxonomy (NCBI): domain Eukaryota; kingdom Metazoa; phylum Mollusca; class Gastropoda; order Stylommatophora; family Helicidae; genus Cepaea; species Cepaea hortensis. The sequence goes on from OY992878.1 coordinate 165,004,359, forward strand.
AGTCAGTTGGGTAGAGTTAATAATAATATTATATGACATGTTCTGGAGTTTGCTTGATTGAGTGCTCCATATTTGTAAGAGGCAGAGTCAGTTGGGTAGAGTTAATAATAATATTATATGACATGTTCTGGAGTTTGCTTGATTGAGTGCTCCATATTTGTAAGAGGCAGAGTCAGTTGGGTAGAGTTAATAATAATATTATATGACATGTTCTGGAGTTTGCTTGATTGAGTGCTCCATATTTGTAAGAGGCAGAGTCAGTTGGGTAGAGTTAATAATAATATTATATGACATGTTCTGGAGTTTGCTTGATTGAGTGCTCCATATTTGTAAGAGGCAGAGTCAGTTGGGTAGAGTTAATAATAATATTATATGACATGTTCTGGAGTTTGCTTGATTGAGTGCTCCATATTTGTAAGAGGCAGAGTCAGTTGGGTAGAGTTAATAATAATATTATATGACATGTTCTGGAGTTTTCTTGATTGAGTGCTCCATATTTGTAAGAGGCAGAGTCAGTTGGGTAGAGTTAATAATAATATTATATGACATGTTCTGGAGTTTTCTTGATTGAGTGCTCCATATTTGTAAGAGGCAGAGTCAGTTGGGTAGAGTTAATAATAATATTATATGACATGTTCTGGAGTTTCTTGATTGAGTGCTCCATATTTGTAAGAGGCAGAGTCAGTTGGGTAGAGTTAATAATAATATTATATGACATGTTCTGGAGTTTTCTTGATTGAGTGCTCCATATTTGTAAGAGGCAGAGTCAGTTGGGTAGAGTTAATAATAATATTATATGACATGTTCTGGAGTTTTCTTGATTGGGTGCTCCATATTTGTAAGAGGCAGAGTCAGTTGGGTAGAGTTAATAATAATATTATATGACATGTTCTGGAGTTTTCTTGATTGAGTGCTCCATATTTGTAAGAGGCAGAGTCAGTTGGGTAGAGTTAATAATAATATTATATGACATGTTCTGGAGTTTTCTTGATTGAGTGCTCCATATTTGTAAGAGGCAGAGTCAGTTGGGTAGAGTTAATAATAATATTATATGACATGTTCTGGAGTTTTCTTGATTGAGTGCTCCATATTTGTAAGAGGCAGAGTCAGTTGGGTAGAGTTAATAATAATATTATATGACATGTTCTGGAGTTTTCTTGATTGAGTGCTCCATATTTGTAAGAGGCAGAGTCAGTTGGGTAGAGTTAATAATAATATTATATGACATGTTCTGGAGTTTTCTTGATTGAGTGCTCCATATTTGTAAGAGGCAGAGTCAGTTGGGTAGAGTTAATAATAATATTATATGACATGTTCTGGAGTTTTCTTGATTGAGTGCTCCATATTTGTAAGAGGCAGAGTCAGTTGGGTAGAGTTAATAATAATATTATATGACATGTTCTGGAGTTTTCTTGATTGAGTGCTCCATATTTGTAAGAGGCAGAGTCAGTTGGGTAGAGTTAATAATAATATTATATGACATGTTCTGGAGTTTTCTTGATTGAGTGCTCCATATTTGTAAGAGGCAGAGTCAGTTGGGTAGAGTTAATAATAATATTATATGACATGTTCTGGAGTTTTCTTGATTGAGTGCTCCATATTTGTAAGAGGCAGAGTCAGTTGGTAGAGTTAATAATAATATTATATGACATGTTCTGGAGTTTTCTTGATTGAGTGCTCCATATTTGTAAGAGGCAGAGTCAGTTGGGTAGAGTTAATAATAATATTATATGACATGTTCTGGAGTTTCTTGATTCAGTGCTCCATACTTGTAAGAGGCAGAGTCAGTTGGGTAGAGTTAATAATAATATTATATGACATGTTCTGAGTTTTCTTGATTGAGTGCTCCATATTTGTAAGAGGCAGAGT